>ML301752.1:0-63085 GCA_005239505.1 Nicotiana paniculata
TGAGTTTATCATAGTATATAAAGACTGAGCTGGATTGACAGCGTTACGGTGTTTACTTATATTTTTTACGGTTTTATTGTGAAATGATATTAGTTAAAGCTTACGAGCTATATGATTTTCTGTTTGAAATTGTGGAAATAACAGTATTGTGAAAGGCTTGGCCTGAATTGTGAAATTTTTTATGAATAAATTGATATGATATGTCTGGTTGGAGTGGGTTGCACGCTGCAACAAGGAGTGATAAGGGTGGACAGGTGGGATCGGGTTGCACGCTGCAACAGGAGTAATAAGGGTTATATATTTAGGGAGGAGCAATAAGGGTGGACAGGTGGGAGCAGGTTGCATGCCACAACAAGGAGCAATAAGGGAGGACATTTATATTTTTACTGATTTTCAAGGAAAATAAAGATTTGAAAAGCCAAATGTTTATTTTTACTGTTTTGTTTTCTTGAAAAACAAAGATTTGAAACTTTCTATTTTATATTACTATATTTATATTTTGGCACTACTTTTATTCAAAGATAAAGTTTGAAAACTTGGAAATTGCTGAGGATTGGTTATAGTTGAGGCCTGAAAGAGGCGATTGTGTTACTTTATTATTGTTGCAGTATTTGAATTGATGTGTTTAAATTTCCTTCCTGATTTTTTTTTAATTATTGTTTGAGATATATTTTCTTGTTCGTGTAGAATTGTTTTATTATGTTATCGTATATATATATATATATATATATATATATATATATATATATATATATATATATATATATATATATATATTAATATCACAGGTTTATTTTTAAAAGCCCCGCCTTAGCCTCGTCATTACTTCGCCGAGGTTAGGCTCGACACTTACTCAGTACATGGGGTCGGTTGTACTGATACTACACTGTGCACTCTTTTTTGCAGATCCAGGTACAAGCTAGCAGTAGAGATTTTTAGAGCAGTCATCTATTCATTTGGAGACACGAGGTACATCTGCCAGTGTTCGCAGATTCCGAGAGTCTTCTCCCACTTCTACATACATTGTTTCATATTATTCATAACGGTCGCACTATTTCTTTCAGCCATTATTTGTAGTATTCTTTAGTTGTTCGTGGATTGTGACACCAGACCCTGGGTAGTCTTAGATTTGTTTGCAAAAATTAGTTCGTGATCCATTTTATTTAAATGGTTATTATTATTATTTTATTTTATTTTTGTTGGGAATTATTCTAATTAAGTTCCTTTGGAAGTTATTTATTTGTGCTTAAGTAATAAATTAAGGAAATCATTTATTCGAGTTCTAATATTAGTTTGCCTAGCAATTTTTTTTTGGCGCCATTGTTTAACCAAAGAATTAGACACTTTGACTAAAGCTTATTTTTAAGATGAATACTTGTTACTAATAATCAAGATAATGGGAAAAATGAATAATAGACAATATTACAGAAATAAAATATCGAAGTTGATTGTATTCGAGAATAAGATGCCTTTACAAGTTGTATTCCCCTCCCTTATATAGGAGATTCTTATAATGTACGACTCCTGCTATGGTTACTCATTAATGACTGATTATGACATTAATGAGCAGTTACAAAGGATAACGGTAATAGGGGTTCAGTTACATAACGTTCGAGTAATCAATTGTGGGTCCTTGAATCTGCCCGTAGCTTTGTCTAGATTCATTATGTTTGTGCCTCTCTCCCCTTTTGATCAAGTTGAATTTCCCGTGGCTGATAAGTTCGTGGGTTTACTAAACCGTGCCACTTCGTACCGTACCTATTCAAAGAGTTACGTCCAGCTATCGTGTTTTCCTGTGTCCACGTGACTGGCTGAGTTGTCAAAAGCTGGCTTACATGTGAAACTCTTTTTTACCAATACAGATAGTCCCCCCACTTACCATATATTTAACGATTAATATTTGGTAAGTGGATATTCATTTATGGCGGGAATATTTTGCCGCCGATTTTCCTTGAATCATTGTATCCTTCTACGCTCCATAGGCGTCGTTTGTCACTTCCATTTAATACTCATACCACGTGTCCTTTTTGGATTGGTTCTGCATTTACTCTGCACCTTTTAGGGCTTTTTGCGGCTGTGCCAGTCTCAAAGTGAAATCTTCAATTATGACTTTTCATCATTATTTTCCTTTTTCATCATGTTTGACGGTTGTCTTCAAGTATAAATACATGTTTTCTTTTCTTTGCTTCCACGAAACACTTTTCTAATTTTGTCTTTTGTAAAGAACTTTCTTCTTTGCCTTTGTAAACATGTCTTCTTCAAACCAACCTCAAAGAGTAATAGATATTGAAAGTTTAGCGCCATCTTCTGCTCCGACTAGGAGTCGGAGGGGTGGTAGACTTAGAAGTCTAGGATCCACTCCTTCGAGGGGCTCTTCTTCTTCTCAGATAGTACCTCCCTCTTCCACTAGATCTCCAGTTTCCCCGAGATTTAGGGTTTCTCGATCTTTGTGTAGGGGTAGAGGTGAACGCCTTCGTGAACCTGGAGTCGATGAAATTGTCCCTGTTGAGTTTGTATTTGCTAGGGATAGTCAAGTTCTTGTAGATCAATCTTCTTCTCTTGATAGTGTAGAAAGATATCCAACCCTTATAAATGAGGGTCAGATTTCCCTTGTTCGAAGGGAGTGCTTCTGGAAATCTGACTTTCCTGTCTATATTCCGAATAGTGATCAAAGAATAACGTCTTAAAAGACTGGATATTCTTTTGTTTATACGTATCCTTTCACTTTAGGGTTTAGACCCCCCATTGACCCAGTTATAATCGCGTTTTGCGGTTTTTTCAATATCTGCTTAGGACAAGTCGGCCCGCTTGTGTGGAGAGTTGTCGCATGCCTTAGGAGTTTGGCTTCTTTAGCCTCGGTTCCTTTTACCTTCAACCATCTTATTCACCTCTACTCTCCTACCTTATTTCATGAAGGGGTTTTTGTCACGCCCCGAAATCCCACCATTGGGCCGTGATGGCGTCTAACGTTGAACCCGCTAGACAAGCCAACGTATAAAGCTAAACTAGCATAATAATCTCAATTTCTCAGAATAAGCTAAAACAATTCGAAATTTAATCAGCGGAATAAATACAGTCCCGAGCTAAGTAAGGACAATCATAATACAACGACGCAAAATTTCCCAAAACCTGGAGTCACAAACTCACGAACTGTCTAAGAGTGTTAAATACAAGTCTGAAAGGAAATACATGTCTGCCTTTGAAACTAAAGGAAAAACAAGATAGAATCGAATACAAAGGGATGGAAGAGACGCAAAGGCCCACGAACGCCAGCGGGTATACCTTAAAGCCTCTATGATGAGCTGGAAGACACTCCCACTAATGATGTCCTCCGGGTTCGGCTGCGTAATATGCACAACATAAAGAAGTGCAGGTGTAGCATCAGTACAACCGACCCCATGTACTGAGTAAGTGCCTTGCCTAACCTCGGCGAAGAAGTGACGAGGCTAGAACCAGACTACCAAATAAACCCGTGCAGTTCAAATAAATAAATATACATATGTGCAACGGATAAGAAATATAGGAGGAAAACAACAAATAAAGGAAGGGGAATATGTTGTGGGGAGATAATGGTTTCATATAAGAAATCTCAATAAGGAAAAGAACAACAAAGCCAGCATATCAATAAGGACAAGAAATCACAAACTTGCACGGCATCACCCTTCGTGCTTTTACTCTCTTTCCTCACTATGCAATGTATAATGAAATCAATGTAAATCATGGTACGGCATCACCCCACATGCTTTTACTCTCTTCCCTCACTGTATAATAAAAAAATATGGTATGGAATGGTACATCGTACGGCACGGCATCACCCTTAGTGCTTTAGAACTCTTCCTCACCCAAACAGCAATCACAAACAAGGTCAAGGGAGTAATTTGAATAGAAATAATAACCCTGGCAAGGGAACACTATCAAACAATGCACGGCATCACCCTTCGTGCTTTAACACTCTTCCTCACCCAAACAGCAATCACAAACAAGGTCAAGGGAGTAAACAGAATAGAATAGAAATCCCGGCAAGGGAACAATGTCAACAATTAAATCCCGGCAAAGGAACAATTCAGTAATCTCAACATCCCAACAAGGGAGACAATATCAACGCAACAATGACCCGGCAAGGGTATTATTTTAGTAGATCTTTCTCTTCCTTTCACTTCATTTCATAATTTACTCTATTACTTGAGCCAATGATCCAAAGGATACAATTAGTTCATAAACCTTCATCGTTCATTTTACAATCTGAGCCAATGCTCCAACAGAGTTTAAAGATCACAATTCCCTTCACATATTCCTCACAACATATAGAAATCATCAATTAAGCATGTAAATTACCACAAAATCAGAATATTCACAATATAAGGACTCACGGGTATGCTAGACACCAATGTATAGATACTCGTCACCATGCCTATACATCGTATTTGACAATTAGAAAGTAGCCAATTATACTCAACTCCTATTCCCTCAAGCTAAGGTTAGACTGAACACTTACCTCGGGTCCAAAGTATAGCAATCAACCCTCTAAAACCGCCTTTCCTTTAGAATTCGACTCTGTAATGGTATTATCTAGGCATAATCAACTCAAGTATATCAATAAGGATTCAAAGATTCAATTACATGGCCTAATTATCCATTTCCTAGCATTCTTTAAAATTTATCAAAATTTGACCCCGGGCCCGCTGGCTAGGATTCTCGAAACTCTCGAAGGAAACACTCATCCAAGGCCTAAGGATCATAAATATACGATTTTTACTTGATTTCATGGCCAATTCACAGAAAATTCTAAGGTGATTACAAGTTCTAGGTTACTACCCAATTTCTTGAATTTTTGCACTAATTTGTGTGGTTAATTAAGCTAAGATGCATGCATGAAACTAATTTATGGGCGGAATTTACTTACCTTACAAGACCTGGTCGAAAGCTCTTAAAAATGGTGGAAATCGCCTAAGGAGGAAGATGAAAACTGAGGAAAAGGGGTTTAAAACCCGTACTTAAACTCACTGCCTAAACAGTGATCGCATCTGCAATGGCTGGGACCGCACCTGCGGTCTCGCATTTGCGAGAAAAACCTCGCACCTGCGAAATTGGGCTGGGAGGTCTGGGATCGCACCTGCGAAAGGGGTGACTACACCTGCGGTCTCGCTTCTGCGAGAAATGCGACACACCTGCGATAGCTGGCCAGGCCACTGTTGATCGCACCTGCGATCCCTGGGACCGCACTTGCGGTTTTGCACCTGCGATGCTGGGCAACCGCACCTGCGGTCACACCAGAGCAGGTGCACCAGCAGTTGAGTTTGCTAGTTTTTAGCCTCGTTAGGTGCCCTAAAGGCACCTGGGCCCACCCGAGCCCTAATCTAAATATACCAACGAGTCCCAAATCATAATACGGACTCGCTCGAGCCTTCGGAACACTCAAAACAATGCTAAAACTCGAAATCACACCCCCACACTTAGGAATTCTAAGTTTTCTAACTTCGCTAACAACGTGTCGAACTGACCTATACATCTCGAAACGATACCAAGTTTCACATATTACTCACACAACCTCCTATGAACTTGCACGTGCGATCAAATCGCCAAAACAACATCATCATATCGAATTAGGCCTCACAATCCATGAATCCTATCAAATTTCATAAAACATCAAGTTTTCCATTTTTAAGTCCGAAACACATTAAACGAAATCTGATTTCAACCAAACTTTACAGAAAGTGCTTAAACCATATATAAGATCAGTACTGGGTGCCGTAACCAAAATACGGGCCCGATACCATTACTTTCTAATCAGATTTCATTTTTAATTTCCTTAAATATTTTCAAAAAAAAACAATTTTACTCAAAAATTCATTTCTCGAGCTTGGGACCTCGGAATTCGATTTCGGGCATACTCCCAAGTCCTATATTTTCCTACGGACCCTCCGGGACTGTCAAATCACGGGTACGGGTCCGGGTCCGTTTACCCAAAATGTTGAGCAAAGTCAAATTTATTCATTTTAATATCAAGTCTTAACATTTTTCACAGAATCCCATATTTAAGCTGTCCGGCTACGTGCCCAGACTGCACACGCACATCGAGGCCAATACAAATGAGGTTTTCAAGGCCTCGGAAGTACGGGATGACTAATAACATAGGTGATGACCCTTTGGGTCGTCACATTCTCCACCTATAAAACAATTGTTCGTCCTCAAACGGATAGAGGAAGGAAGTACCTGAGTCGGGAAATAAATGAGGGTAACGGCTTCGCATATCGGACTCGGACTCCCAGGTCGATGCCTCAGGAGGCTGACCCCTCCACTGAACACGAACAGAAGGGAAACCCTTGGATCTCAACTGACGAATCTGCCGATCTAGAATGGCTACCTGCTCCTTCTCATAAGATAAGTCCTTGTCCAACTAGACAGTGCTGAAATCTAACACGTGGGCTGGATCGCCGTGATACCTCCGAAGCATGGACACATGAAAAACTGGATGTACGGCTGATAAGCTAGGTGGCAATGCAAGTCTATAAGCTACCTCTCCCACTCGATCAAGAATACCAAACGGACCAATGAATCTAGGGCTAAGCTTGTCCTTCTTCCCAAATCTCATCATGCCCTTCATAGCCGACACTCGGACCAGTACTCGCTCACCCACCATGAAACCACATCTCGAACCTTACAATCTGCATAACTCTTTTGCCTGGACTGAGCTGTACGAAGCCTATCCTGAATGACCCGACCTTGTCCAAGGCCTCCTGTACTAAATATGTACGTAACAACCGAGCCTCTCCCGGCTCAAACCATCCAACCGGAGATTGACACCGCCTACCATATAAAGCCTCATAAGGATCCATCTGGATACTTGACTGGTATCTGTTGTTGTAGGAAAACTCTACTAAAGGCAGGAACTGATCCCATGATCCTCCAAAGTCAATAACACAAGCTCGGAGCATATCCTCCAATATCTGAATAGTCCACTCGGACTGCCCATCCGTCTGAGGATGAAATGTTGTGCTCAACTCCACGTGGGTGTCTAACTCTCGCTGAACTGCTCCCCAGAAACGCGAGGTAAACTGCGCGCCCCGGTCTGAAATGATAGATATTGGAACACCATGAAGGTAAACAATCTCCCGGATATAGATCTCAGCTAACCTTTCGGATGAATAGGAGACTGCCACAGGAATGAAATGTTGACTTGGTCAACCTATCAACAATGACCCAAACTGCATCGAACTTCTTCCGGGTCAACGGGAGTCCAGTAACGAAGTCCATAGTGATCCTCTCCCACTTCCACTCGGGAAGCTCAATCCTCTTAAATAAACCACCAGGCCTCTGATGCTCATACTTAACCTGTTGAAAATTCAAACACCGCGCCACATATGCCACAATATCCTTCTTCATTCTACGCCACCAATAATGTTGTCGCAAATCCTGATACATCTTCGCGGCGCCCGGATGAATGGAGTACTGGGAACTATGGGCCTCCTCTAAAATCAACTCTCAAATCTCATCAACATTGGGCACAAAAACTCGCCCCTGCAATCTCAAAACACCATCATCATCTAAGGTCACCTGCGTGGCACCTTCGCGCTGCACTGTGTCTCTAAGGACACACAAATGGGGATCATCAAATTGTTGATCACGAATACGCTCCAATAATGAAGAACGAGAGACCGTACAAGCCAACACTCGACTAGGCTCAGAAATATCCAACCTCACAAATCGATTGGCCAAAGCCTGAACATCCCAAGCAAGCGGCCTCTGACTGACTGGAATAAAAGCAAGACTACCCATGCTAGCTGACTTCCTACTCAAAGCATCGGCCACCACATTGGCCTTCCCCGGGTGATATAAGATGGTAATATCATAATCCTTCAAAAGCTCCAACCATCTTCTCTGCCTCAAATTCAACTCCTTTTGCTTGAACAAGTACTGAAGACTCTTATGATCAGTGAACACCTCACACGCCACGCCATACAGGTAGTGTCTCCAAATATTCAATGCGTGAACGATGGTTTCCAACTCCAAATCATGCACTGGATAGTTCTTCTCATGAATTTTCAACTGCCTCGAAGCATAAGCAATGACCTTGCCATCCCGCATCAATACTGCACCAAGCCCAATACGGGAAGCATTGCAATAGACTGTATAAGGCCCTAAACCTGTGGGCAAAACCAATACCGGTGCCGTAGTCAGAGCTGTCTTGAGCCTCTGAAAGCTCTTCTTACACTCGTCCGACCATCTGAACTAGGCACCCTTCTGGGTCAACCTGGTCATCGGGGCTGCAATAGATGAGAACCCCTCCACGAACCGACGATAATAGCCTGCCAATCCCAAGAAACTCTGAATCTCTGTAGCTGATGCTGGTCTAGGACAGTTCTTGACTGCCTCAATATTCTTCGAGTCAACCTGAATACCCTCTATTGACACGACATGACCCGGGAAAGCAACTGAACTCAACCATAACTCACACTTCGAAAACTTTGCATAAAGATGACTATCCTTCAGAGTCTGAAGAACCACTCTGAGATGCTGCTCGTGCTCCTCCTGACTGCGGGAGTATATCAATATATCATCAATGAAGACTATCACGAACGAGTCCAAATAAGGCCTGAACACTCAGTTCATAAAGTCCATAAAAGTTGTTAGGGCATTTGTCAACCCAAACGACATGACTAAGAACTCGTAATTCCCATACCAAGTGCGGAAAGATGTCTTAGGGACATCGGATGCCCTAATCCTCATCTGATGGTAGACAGATCTCAAGTCTATCTTTGAAAATACCCTGGCACCCTGAAGTTGATCGAACAAATCATCAATCCTCGGCAGTGGATACTTATTCTTGATTGTAACCTTGTTCAGTTGCCGATAATCAATGCACATCCCCATCGAACCATCATTTTTCTTCACAAACAATACTGGAGCACCCCAAGGAGAAACGTTGGGTCCAATGAAACCCTTCCCAAGCAAATCCTGCAACTGTTCCTTCAACTCTTTCAACTCTGGCAGGGCCATGCGATACGGCGGAATGGAAATGGGTTGGGTGCCCGGAGCCAGATCAATGCAGAAATCAATGTCCCTGTCGGGTGGAATCCCTGGCAGGTCTGAAGGGAAAACCTCAGGAAACTCACGAACCACGGGTACCGAATCAATAGAGGAAACCTCAAAATTGGAATCACGCACATAAGCCAAATAGGCCAAACACCCCTTCTCGACCATATGCCGAGCCTTCATGTACGAAATAACAATGCGGGTAAAATGACCAGGAGTTCCTTTCCACTCCAATCGGGGCAAATCTGGTAAGGTTAAGGTCACCGTCTTGGTATGACAATCCAAGATAGCATGATATGGGGATAACCAGTCCATCCCCAATATAACATCAAAGTCGACCATACCTAAAAGCAACAAACAACACGGGTCTCAAGACCCCCAATCACCACAATACAAGACGATGGACTCGATCGACCACGATAGAATCACCCACCGGTGTGGATACATAAACAGGAATACTCAGTGGAACACTAGGCATGACCAGGTATGGTGCAAAATAAGAGGACATATACGAATACGTAGACCCTGGGTCAAACAGCACTGAAGCATCTCTATCACAAACCCGAATAGTACCTGTAATAACTGCATCTGAAGACTCAGCCTCTGGCCTGGTCGGAAGAGCATAACATCGGGGTTGGGCCCCACCACCCTGAACCACATCTCTAGGACGGCAAGCTGCTGGCAGGCCTCCACCTCTGGCGGCCTGAGCTCCACCTCTATGACTTCTAACTCCACCTCTAACACCTCTACCCCCACCTCTACCTGGCTGGACAGGCTGTGGAACACCTGGTGCCTGTACCATGGCACGAGAACCCTGATGCTACGAACTACCTAGTGCTCGAGGGCAAAATCTAGCAGGGTGACCCGGATCGCCACAAATGCAACAAGACCTCGGTTGCTGAGGGAACTGAATCTAACCGTGTCGACCTGAATGACCACCCCGAAAACTCTGATGCGGTAGTGCAATGATGGGAGCTGGTGGCGCACTGTAAGGCTGCTGATCGGAATAGTGTGTCTGATAACCACGACCACCTGAAGTAGCATGGGAAACCTGGAGAGCTGACTAAAAAGGTCTGGGAGGATGACCTCTGCCTGAAGAATCCCTGCCCTCCGATGAGGCTCCACTGAAATGGCTGAAATGACGAGGCCTCTTGTCAGCCCCCTGACCACCACCCTGTGACAGAATCATCTCAATCCTCCTGGCCACATTGGCCGCATCCTGGAACGATATGTTTGTATCGGACTCTCTAGCCATATGGAGTCTGATAGGACGGGCCAATCCCTCGATAAATCTCTGAACCCTCTCCCGGTCAGTGGGAAGTATCATAAGAGCATGTCGGGCTAGAGCTAAGAATCTGGTCTCGTACTGAGTGACTAACATAGATCCCTACTGGAGACACTCAAACTGCCTCCGAAGGTCCTCTCTCTGAGTAATGGGAAGGTACTTCCCCAGGAATACCTCTGAGAACTGAGTCCAAGTCAAAGGTGTAGATCCAGCTGGTTTGTCTAGGAAATAATCTCTCCACCAACTCTTGGTTGCGCCCGATAATCGAAAAGTAGCGAAGTCAACCCCATTTGACTCCACTATGCCCATGTTCCGAAGAACCTCGTGGCAGCTGTCCAAATAATCATGGGGGTCCTCTGATGGTGAACTAGTGTTAGTAGTAGTAAATAACTTGGTAAACTGGTCCAGTTTCCACAGAGCATCTACTGACATAGGTGCTCCCTCTACTACTGGTGTTGCACTACCCCACTGAGCTACTCCGGCTGGCTGAGGTTCCGGTGTCTGTAACTGTGGAGCTAGCTGCTCTGGCACGCGGCCGGCAGGAGTCTGGGCACCTCCCCCAGCCTGAGAGACGGCTGGTGTTGTAGGAAGAACACCCGCCTGTGCTACACTCTCCATGAGTCCGACTAGACGGACAAGGGCGTCCTGAAGCACTAGGGTAGCTATGAACCCCTCTGGGACCTGAGCCGGTCCAACTGGGACAACCAGAACTAGGACCTCCTCGTCAGACTCGACCTGAGGGTCCTCCACTGGGGCTGCTGCTCTAGGCTGAGACCGGCCCCGGCCTCGGCCTCTTGTACGGCCTCGTCCTCGACCTCGACCTCAAACCCGAGTAGGAGCTATAGCAGGAGTGTCAGGCTGCTGGGCAGAACCAAGGGAAGCACGCGTCCTCGCCATCTACGAGAGAATAGAATAGAAACTCAACAGTACTCAGAATTCGTAGCGCACGATAGAGACGAAAAGAATTATGGAGTCATCCTAACTTTGCAGCCTCTGGGATAAATACAGACGTCTCCGTACCGATCCATCAGACTCTACCAAGTTGTCCGTGAGTTGTGAGATCTAAGTAACCCAGAAGCTCGGATACCAACTTGTCACGCCCCGAAATCCCACCATCGGGCCGTGATGGCATCTAACGTAGAACCCGCTAGACAAGCCAACGTATATAGCTAAACAAGCATAATAATCTCAATTTCTCAGAATAATCTAAAACAATTCGAAATTTAATCAGCGGAACAAATACAGTCCCGAGCTAAGTAAGGACAATCATAATACAACGACGCAAAATTTCCCAAAACCTGGAGTCACAAACTCACGAACTGTCTAAGAGTGCTAAATACAAGTCTGAAAGGAAATACATGTCTGCCTTTGAAACTAAAGGAAAAACAAGACAGAATCAAAGACAAAGGGATGGAAGAGACGCCAAGGCCCACGAACGCCAGCGGGTATACCTTGAAGCCTTTATGATGAGCTGGAAAACACTCCCACTAATGATGTCCTCCGGGTCCGGCTACGTAATCTACACAACATAAAGAAGTGCAGGTGTAGCATCAGTACAACCGATCCCATGTACTGAGTAAGTGCCTAGCCTAACCTCGGCGAAGTAGTGACGAGGCTAGAACCATACTACCAAATAAACCTGTGCAGTTCAAATAAATAAATATACATATGTGCAACGGATAAGAAATATAGGGGGAAAACAACGAATAAAAGAAGGGGAACATGCTGTGGGGAGATAACGGTTTCATATAAGAAATCTCAATAAGGAAAAGAACAACAAAGCCAGCATATCAATAAGGACAAGAAATCACAAACTTGCACAGCATCACCCTTCGTGCTTTTACTCTCGTCCTCACTATGCAATGTATAATGTAATCAATGTAAATCATGGCACAGCATCACCCTTCGTGCTTTTACTCTCTTTCCTCACTATGCAATGTATAATGAAATCAATGTAAATCATGGCACGGCATCACCCTTCGTGCTTTTACTCTCTTCCCTCACTGTATAATCAATGAATATGGTACGGAATGGTACATCGTACGGCACGACATCACCCTTCGTGCTTTACACTCTTTCCTCACAACATCAAACAATGCACGGCATCACCCTTCGTGCTTTTGCACTCTTCCTCACCCAAACAGTAATCACAAACAAGGGCAAAGGAGTAATTAGAATAGAAATAATAACCCGGCAAGGGAACAATATCAAACAATGCACGGCATCACCCTTCGTGCTTTAACACTCTTCCTCACAGTGCACGGCATCACCCTTCATGCTTTAATACTCTTCCTCACCCAAACAGTAATCACAAACAAGGGCAAGGGAGTAAACAGAATAGAATAGAAATCCCGGCAAGGGAAAATCAATTAAACAATTAAATCCCGATAAGGGAACAATGTCAACAATTAAATCCCGGCAAGGGAAATATTCAGTAATCTCAAAATCCCAACAAGGGAGACAATATCAACGCAACAACGACCCGACAAGGGTATTATCTTAGTAGCTCTTTCTCTTCCTTTCACTTCATTTGATAATTTAGTCTGTTACTTGAGCCAATGCTCCAAAGGATACAATTATTTCATAAACCTTCATCGTTCGTGTTACAATCTGAGCCAATGCTCCAACAGAGTTTAAAGATCACAATTCCCTTCATGTATTCCTCACAACATATAGAAATCATCAATTAAGCATGAAAATTACCAAAAAATCAGAATATTCACAATATAAGGACTCACGGTCATGCTACACACTAATGTATAGATACTCGTCACCATGCCTATACATCGTATTTGACAATTAGCAAGTAGCCAATTATAGTCAACTCCTGTTCCCTCAAGCTAAGGTTAGACTGAACACTTACCTCGGGTCCAAAGTATAGCAATCAACCCTCTAATACCGCCTTTCCTTTAGAATTCGACTCCGTAATGGTATTATCTAGGCATAATCAACTCAAGTATATCAATAAGGATTCAAAGATTCAATTACATGGCCTTATTATCCATTTCCTAGAATTCTTTCAGATTTATCAAAATTTGACCCCGGGCCCGCTCGCTCCGATTCTCGAAACTCTCGAAGGAAACACTCACCCAAGGCCTAAGGATCATAAATATACGATTTTTACTTGATTTCATGGCCAATTCACAGAAAATTCTAAGGTGATTACAAGTTCTAGGTTACTACCCAATTTCTTGAATTTTTGCACTAATTTGTGTGGTTAATTAAGCTAAGATGCATGCATGAAACTAATTTATGGGCGGAAGTTACTTACCTTACAAGACCTGGTCGAAAGCTCTTAAAAATGGTGGAAATTACCTAAGGAGGAAGATGAAAACTGAGGAAAAGGAGTTTAAAACACGTACTTAAACTCACTGCCTGAACAGTGATCGCACCTGGGATGGCTGGGACCGCACCTGGGGTCTCACATTTGCAAGAAAAACCTCGCACCTACGGAATTGGGCTGAGGGGTCTGGGATCGCACCTGCGAAAGGGGAGACTGCACCTGCGGTCTCGCTCCTGCGAGAAATGCGACGCACCTGCGATGGTTGGCCAGGCCACTGGTGATCAAACCTGCGATGCCTGGGACCGCACTTGCGGTCTCGCACCTGCGATGCTGGGCAACCGCACCTGCGGTCACACCAGAGCAGGTGCACCAGCAGCTGAGTTTGCTGGTTTTTAGCCCCGTTAGGTGCCGGAAGGCACCTGGGCCCACCCGAGTCCTAATCCAAATATACCAACGAGTCCCAAATCATAATACGGACTTGCTTGAGCCTTCGGAACACTCAAAACAACACTAAAACTCGAAATCACACCCCCAAACCTCAAGAACCAAACTTAGGAATTCTAAGTTTTCTAACTTCGTAACAACGTGCCGAACTGACCTATACATCTCGGAATGATACCAAGTTTCACAGATTACTCACACAACCTCCTACGAACTTGCCCGTGAGATCAAATCACCAATAAAACGTCATACACATCGAATTAGGCCTCACAATCCTTGAATCCTATCAAATTTCATAAAACATCAACTTTCCATTTTTAAGTCCGAAACACATCCAACGAAATCCGATTTCAATCAAACTTTACAGAAAGTTCTTAAACCATATATAAGACCTGTACCGGGCGCCGAACCAAAATACGGGCCCGATACCATTACTTTCTAATCAGATTCATTTTTAATTTCCTTAAATATTTTCAAAAAAAAATAAATTTACTCAAAAATTCATTTCTCGGGATTGGGACCTCGGAATTCAATTACGGGCATACGCCCAAGTACCATATTTTCCTACGGACCCTCCGGGACCGTCAAATCACGGGTCCGGGTCCGTGTACCCAAAATGTTGACCGAAGTCAAATTTATTCATTTTAATATCAAGTCTTAGAATTTTTCACTGAATCTCATATTTAAGCTGTCAGGCTACTCGCCTGGACTGCGCAAGAAAATCGAGGCCAATACAAATGAGGTTTTCGAGGCTTCGGAAGTACGGGATGGGTAATAACATAGGTGATGACCCTTTGGGTCGTCGCGGTTTTTACTTTGACTGATAGAAGCAAAAGAGTGTTAGTAACCCCTGGAGACGATAAGGATAGGGGTTGCTACCTCTGGTATGTTGTTGTACCCACTGCTGGTTTAGTGGGTGAAGAAAATCTTCCCTTCCTTGAGAATTGGAATCGCGCACGTGAGTATGCTTTAGCTCACATTTACTTTTTCTTGTTTTGACTTGAGGTGTTTTATTTAACATTGTGTCTGTTTTCTTCTTTCAGCAATCATGAATATTGTTGAGAATGTCTTCGATATTCTTGATTGGGTAGAAAAACTATTATCTGTTCATTTTTATGAAGAAAGATCTTGGAAGTACCTCGCTGGGAGGTACGGTTGGCAAGTAAAGACCCACGGTAAGTGAAGCTTTTGTTCTTGCTTCTTTCCTTACTCGAGTCTCTTTTTTTTTAACTTTTTTCCCTTTTTAATAGGATTCTCTGCTCGTGTGGTGTCTGCTTCCTCTATCCCGAAGATGTCCTTGGCTCAAGCCCAGGAAATTATCGTTGGTTCATATTCCTCGAAGAGGAAGATTAGTGAATCTCGTTCCATAGAGGAAGAGGAAGAGGGTGCTTTAGTGCACAGGCCACAGAGAAGGTGAATGTTTTAGATGATGAGCCTACTACCTCAACCTTGCCTCCCGTGTCTGTGATTGAGCCCCCTGTCTTTGATGATGTTCCACATTCCCCTATTCACAGTGGTATTGATGTCGCTCCTGACGACGTCCCTTTGGCTGCTGTCTTTCCTGCTTCTTTGAGAGAAATTGTTTCGTCTATTCCTTTGGCTATCTCAACTTTCGTTGCTGCTTTTCCTGTAACTTCTTCAACTCTTCAATTTTTCCTGCCAGCTCCTTTGCCTGTGGCTTCTCCATCTCCTCAACCTTCCGTGCATGTTGTTTTTCCATCTCTGCCTGCTTTCATGCCTTCCGTTAGGAAGTAGGGTCTTCCAGCAGAGAGATGCGGCAGGTGATAATAGAGGTTCCAGCTGAGGGAAACCTTTTCAAGAAGACGGGTGAGCCTGAAGTGTGGCTTAAGCCTTTAATAGGTCCCGCTGAGAAAGCAAAGCTAGCTAGCCACGGTGCTCTTACATGGGCAAATAAGGTCGTGCATACTTCTTTGAAGGTGTGGTGTAAGTTATCCTCTTTCACTCTCGTATATGAAATTACCATATCTAACTGGTTTATTTCTTGTAGATTAACCTCATAGTCATGGAGCTTATGAAGAGGATTTCAAACACAGACCAAGAGACAAGAGAGTTGCAGGCAGAAGTTGATAATTGGAAAGCACAGTATGATAGCCTAAGGATTGACATGGACGCTTTAGAAGAGGAGAGAAGTACCTTGAAGCGGCAGATGAGACTTATGGAAGCAGAACTAGCAGTGGAGAGGGATTCTTGCAGTAAAGCTGACAAAGACAAGAGTGTTCTGGAGTCTTAGTTCGTGGGGCAGTTGTCCCGTGCCTTAGAGGAGATTAGAGACTTAAAGAACTTGCTGAGGCAGAAGGAAGAATACTCAGGCGAGCTCGTGAAATCACTCACTCGTACTCAAGAAGATCTTCAAAAGTCTTTAGACAAATTTCAAACTTTAGAGGAGTCGATTGTTCCATTAAGGGTCGTTCATGAAGCTGCGGAAGCGGAGAAGGACAGGTTGAGGGCTGAGCTCCAAGTGTGGGCAAAAGATTATGAGGATTTGGAAGAGGTGGTTGCTATTGATGTGAGTTGGGCGTATATGAATTCTCGCCTTGACACATTGATGGAAATGAGTCAAGAGGGTTTTGACCTTAGTGATGAAATAGCCAAAACTAAGGAATCCATGGAGAAGGCTCAACAGGGTCATAACCTCTCTTCACCTGATGGTGAGATTCCAGCCGCTCATGCCTCTTCATCCTCAGTTGCTCCCGCTCCTTCTACCTCTGAAGTCAACCTCTCTCTTTGAAAAGATCTAGTTGGTTTATCCCTTTTGTCTTTTTCTTTGTATCAATTGGTGGTTACCCCCAGTCCCATCGGGGGTAAATTTGGATTTCCTTTAAGTCCCCAAATGACAACTTAGGGGCACCACAATGTAAATATAAAATTCTTATATGGCTAAGTATAAGTTAATACTTAGTTTTTAGCCGTTTTTAATATATAAATGTTAGTTCAACTTTTGTTAAGTTTCTGTTTCACTCTTTAAGTCTTTTGCATGCTTTATTTTTCTAGGTTTTAGTTTTACCTTCGAGTTTTTGCATGTGGAATGCTTTAGACTACTCGTACCTTTTTTATAATAGGCACGGTGTCATATTAAATGTGTGCCTTTTTGTAATAGGCATAGTTTATGGAAGAGGGCCCTTTATAATTGACATGAAGAAGACGTCTCAACTTCATGATAATGCAATAGAGTGATAGGAATTTTACACATGTTTAAGAATGTTTCCACGGAAAGTTTTTTGTTTGAACTTCCATGACATTTTACATGTGTTTGGTTATCGTCTAAAACTCACGCTTGCAACTGTTTTTGTTTAACAGATTCAGTATACTCTTGTATTTTGTAACTGTTTTTCATAGGTAACAGTTTTTCGATATTAATACAAGGAAATAACTGTTTTTCACTAGTAACAGTTTTTATAAAGATTGGGGGTTTTACTCGCAACTATTTTGGAAATAGTTTTATAATAAGTATGAGGGAAATGTTTTCTTATTCGTAACTATTTTTATTTGATAACAGTTTCTTGAACAAATAAAAGGGTTTAGGTCTTTCATCCATAACTGTTTTATTCGAGAAGAGTATTTTGAATAAGTACATTGATGATGATCTTTTACCCCTAACTATTTTTGTTACAACAGTTTTGAATAAGTATAAAGACGTACATTTCTTTCTCGTGACTAANTTCTGCTCGTGTCACTTGTCTTCATTGGGTAGATGGGTCTTTAGGCTCAATCTTTTGACTTTCTGATAGTCTTATTTGCTTCATCTTTGCCTTCCATACTGTATAGTCCCCCAAGTGTTTGAGTTTTGAAGAATGAAATCTCGAGCGCTTGATTATTCCTTTCCTCGTGGTCCTTTTCCTGAAAAGGAAAAACATTCCGGACTCAAAGGTATATAGTTTTTTAGATGATGATTGCTTAACCCCTTTTAAAACGTCCATTAGAAAGTGTAACCCTAGACCGGAAATTGTGTTATTTCCTCGCGTCTTTGCAGGTCTATATCATCATCTGGTGATGGGTTAGCTTTGTGCCTATCATCTGAAAAAATTAGTAAAATTTTTAAATGTTCAAAATAAAATCGAACGTGTGATACCTGACGGGGGGTATTCTTTTATTTTTAGAAGTAATACTTCTTTAGATGGATGGAGTTCCAGCTTGTTGGTAGAACTATGTCGTCCATAGCTCCCAACTCATAGGCGCCTTTTCCAGCTATCCCTCGGATTTTGTAAGGTCCTTCCCAGTTTGGATTTAGCTTTCCTGCACCTGCTTCTTTTGTTGATTGAAAGACTTTTTTGAGGACGAAGTCCCCAATTTTAAAGTACCTGAGATGAGCTTTACGGTTGTAATAACGCTCTATGATTTGTTTTTGAGCTGCCATCCGTATCAATGCTGCTTCTCTCCGTGGTTCGAGCAGGTCCAGGTTGGTCCTTAATTCGTCGCTATTTTCACCTTCCATGGCCATCGAGAACCTTATACTTGGTTCGCCAATCTCTACAGGTATTAAGGCTTCTGATCCATAAACAAGTGCGAACGGAGTTTCTCCCGTGGCTATTTTTGAAGTCATTATGTATGCCCATAGTACCGCTGATAACTCATCACGCCAGTTTCCTTTGGCTTTATCCAGCCGCTTTTTAGATTGTTGATGATGACCTTATTTGTTGACTCAGTTTGACCATTAGCCACGGTGTGGTAAGGCATTGAGGCGATCCGCTTGATTTGTCAACTTTCGAAGAATTCTGTGATTTGCGAGCCTACGAATTGTGGGCCATCATCACACACGATCTCCTTTGGTATTCCAAAGCGGCATATTATGTTTCGCCATAAGAAGCTTTTAACTTACTTTTCTCGCACTTGTTTGAACGCTTCCGCCTCTACATTTTGTAAAATAGTTGGTTAGTACTAGTAAAATTGTACCTGTCCTTTAGCTGTGGGAAGAGGTCCTACTATGTCCATACCCCATTTCATGAAAGGCCATGGGGATATTATTGGATGTAATAATTACACTGGTCGATGCATGTTATTGGCAAACCTTTGGCATCTGTCACATTTGGATACGAAATTCTCGGCTTCTTCTTCCATCTTAGGCCAATAGTATCCGGCTCTGATTAGTGTTTTCACTAAGGATCTAGCCCCCTGAGTGATTCCCACAGTGTCTTTCATTGACTTCTTTCATCACAAATTTCGTTTGGTTAGGTCCAAGACATTTAGCTAGGGGTCCCCCGAACATCTTGCGATAAAGTAAGTTGCGAATAAGGCAGTACCGTGCAGCTTTGCGGTGTAGTGCTTGAGTCGCTTTCCTGTCTTCAGGCACGGTGCCATTCTGCAAAAAATTAAGAATTTCGTTTCTCCATTCCCAGGTTAGGTTGTTGAAAGTTACCTCATTCCTGTCCTGGTCTNCTCTTTCAAGATATTGTTGCCTTCTAGTCTCTCGTGCAATGTAAGTCCCCTGTATCTGATTTACTACAAGTTGGAAATCACTGTTGATCACAATTTTCTCGATTGAGAGCTCCCGTGCAAGTTCAAGCCCTGCAATAACAGCTTCGTACTCTGCTTCATTGTTAGTGATATGATAACACTTTATAGCTTGCCGTGTCTTTTCACCCGTGGGTGATATCAAGACTATGCCTAATCCAGTGCCTTTTACATTTGAAGACCATCAGTGAACAAGGTCCACAGGCCTGGATTAACACCGTTAAAGAGTTGTAACTCTTTTTCTACTTCAGATACAATGCCATTACTAAAGTCAGCAACAAAATCAGCTAGTATTTGAGACTTAATTGCAGTCCTAGGCTGATAAATTATCTCATGCTCACTTAGTTCTATGGCCCATTTGGCTAATCTTCCTGACAATTCTTGTTTATGTAGAATATTTCTTAAAGGATATGAGGTCACAACAGTGATTGGGTGGCATTGAAAATAGGATCGTAATTTTCTAGATGCCATTATTAAAGCTAAAGCTAACTTTTCTAGATGCGGATATCTAGTCTCAGTATCTAGCAAAGTTTTACTTACATAATAGATAGGTGATTGTTTAACTTTTTCTTCTCTTACCAATACTGCACTTACAGCAATTTCTGAGACAACCATGTAGATGTACAATCTTTCCCCTTCTTTTGGCTTTGAAAGCAGTGGTGGTTTCGATAGATAGATCTTTAGCTTCTTGAGGGCTTGCTGACATTCTTCAGTCCATTCGAACTGATTCTGTTTTTTGAGAACTGATAAGAATTTAAAACTCTTTTCGGAAGATCTAGAAATAAACCTCCCCAAAGCTGTTATTCTTCCTATCAGTCTTTGAACCTCCTTTTTATTTGTTAAAACATCAGGTATTTCCTCTATGGATTTAATTTGAGCGGAATTTACCTCTATTCCTCTGTTTGATACAAGGAAACCCAAAAATTTGCCTGATTGCACTCCGAAAGTGCATTTCTATGGATTCAACTTCATATTATACCTGCGTAAAATGTCAAAAGCAGTAAATAGGTGCTGGAAATGGTTTTGTTCTTGTGTTGATTTTACCAACATGTCATCGATGTACACCTCCATCGTTTTTCCAAACATCTTGGTCACTAGCCTTTGATAGGTGGATCCAGCGTTTTTTAGGCCAAAAGGCATGACTTTATAACAATAAGTTTCCTTATTCGTGATAAATGAGGTTTTTTCCTCATCTAAAGGATCCATTTTAATCTGATTATAACCAGAATATGCATCTAGAAAGCTTAATAGTTCATGACCTGCGGTAGCATCAATCATTTGATCTATATGAGGCAATGGGAATGAATCTTTGGAGAATGCTTTGCTTAAATCAGTATAATCTATGCATACTCTCCACTTTCCACTTGCCATTCTTTTTAGGTACTACTACGGTGTTTTCCAACCATTTAGGGTACGTTACCTCTCGTATCGAACCAATCCTCAAGAGTTTTTGTACCTCTTCGTCGATCACTTGGTTCTTGAATGGTCATTGCTTTCTTTTCTTCTACTTAACAGGTACGACGGATAGATCTTCATTTAGTTTATGAGTCATCACTTCTGGTGGGATGCCTGTCATATCTGAGTGGGACCACGCAAAAGAGTCTGCGTTAGCCTTTAAGTAATTAATTAACTTACCTCTTCGAGTGGGGCTTACCCTCGTGTCTATATACACTTTCTGCTCAAGTTTTTGTTCAGATAACGGAACAGTTTCGAGCTCCTCCGTAGTTGTTTTGATGTGCTCATCTTCCTCCGGTTCATGAATGAGGTCCGGTCTGGAATCTGCATTTGTGTGGTATAGTACACCTTCCGTGGTAACTTGAATCTTCTTCTCGTAAGTATTTTCCTTCGTGCCTGTTTCAGCAATAATATCTTTCGTACCTATTTGGGCAGTAATTTTTTTTATGTGTTTGGGCGGTGTTACCTGTTTGGGAGATTTCCTTATATCGTTATTCTTCCATATCTATTTTCTTGTTGCAGTGTACCACAGAATTTATATTTTTTGCGGTCTGCTAATCTCTTTTGATTTGTTGAATCCCCCATTCAGAGGGAAATTTAATTACCTGATGCAACACGGAGGGTATCGCTTTCATGTCGCGTATCCATGGCCTTCCAATGATCACGTTATAAGTCATGTGAGTATCGATGACTTGGAACCTAGATCTTTTGATCACCTCCCCAGCATAAGTGTTAAGCTCAATTTCTCCCTTTGTTATAACCGTAGAGTTATCAAACCCGGATATGGCTCGTGCTTTTGGGATTTTTTGATTCCCCGGTAGCATTTCTTCCACGACTCTTAGCAAAATGATATTGACTGAACTGCCTGGATCAATCAACACTCTTTTCACGTTAGTGTCATGAATAGGTAGAGATATTACCAGAGCATCGTTGTGCGGAAGCATTAGTCCGCTGCTATCTGCATCATCGAAGTTTATATCGTCTTCTCCACGAGCACGTTTCCCGTGTGTAATTGTGAACTTTGTGGTTGTTTTGAAAATCACTCCGTTTACTTCTTCACCCCCGTGTATTACGTTAACGGTTCATTTTGGAGAAGGAGGCTTTGGGGGCTCCTGACTGTTCCTCATATAGGCATGTTTACCTTTATCACTAAAAAATTCTGTTAAATAGCCCTGTTTTAACAAATTTTCTACTTCACCTTGTAAAAATCTGCAATCCGCAGTTTTGTGCCCATGATCGTTGTGAAATTCACGCTAGTGATCTGGGTTTCTTCTATTTGGATTTGACCGCATCTCTTTGGGCCACTTAAACTTGTCTCCCATGTTTTTAATATTGAGACAAGTTCAGTAGTACTTACATTAAAGGTATGATCCCCAATTTGAGTACTACCTCTAGGTCGTTCATCTCAATCTTTTCTGGATCTAGACGAGGATGAGATTACATATCTTCCTTGTAGTCTATAGTCCGACCTAGAATTTTCGAACTTGGGGCGAATATTGCGTCCCGAGGGTCCTAAGTAAGGATCGTACCTGTTTTTACCTGATCTTCTATCTGATTAAGGACGTCTGGATCTAGAATGATCTTCATCTCTCGAACGAGCAATGATATCTTCTTCTATTTTGAGTTTAGTGTTGTACCTGTTATATACATCGTTCCATGTTGTGGCGGGGAATTCTCTTAGATTCTTCTTAAGTCGCCTAGTGGCTTCTGAGCTTTTATTGTTCAATTTGCTTGTAAATTCCATGGCTACCCAATTATCAGGCACCCTGGGTAACTGCATTCTTTCTCTTTGAAACCTATCTACAAACTCTCGGAGTAGTTCTGTGTCTCCTTGTTTTATCTTGAATATGTCTTCCATTCTCTTCTCAACTTTTTGTGCACCAGAGTGTACGTTTACAAACGAATCTGCAAGCTCAGCAAAAGAGTCGATAGAATTTTCAGGGAGAAGAGAATACCAGGTTAAATCCCCTTTGGTAAGTGTTTCCCCACATTTTTTGACAAGGACTGATTAAATCTCTTGTTTCGTTAAGTCGTTGCCTTTTACCCCAGTAGTGAAAGAAGTCACATGGTTGCGTGGGTCAGTTGTTCCATCATATTTGGGAATGCCATGCATTTTAAACTTCTTGGGTATGGGCAAAGGTGTCGCACTTGGCTTCCACGATTGTTGAGAATATCTATCAACATCGATGCCTTTGATGACAGGTGGTACACCAGGAATTTGTTCGATGCGATCGTTCTGCTCCTTCATCTGTTTCTCATAGTTAATAGTAAATTTTGTAATTCTGAGTTATTAGATATACATGGTCTCGTTTCGAGAGACTCATTAGGAGTATCTCCTCTTCCTAAGTTTGCCAACCCAGATTGAGGATTTTCCATAGTGATGGTGTTATTGGGGGTGGCGTTGGCAGTGTAGGCAACGCTGCTGGTAATCCTCGCGCAAATTCTTGCAAAGCTTGGCTCACATACTCTGCAATCATTTTCTTTACATGATCTTGTTCCACAATTTGATCATTATTACCATGGTTGTTATTGGATCTTTCTGGGGATTGTTCCCTCAAACCACGTGGTGTTCCTGAAGGTGATGGAATTGGGGTTTCACTTCTTTGCGGGTTGTTGTCATTGGGGTTTGACATAATTCAAAGGATATCACTTGGAAAGTAAACAAAGATTATCAGATTCCCGGTAACGGAACCAATTTGTTTAACCAAAGAATTAGACCCTTTGATTAAAGCTTATTTTTAAGATGAATACGGGTTACTGATAATCAAGATAATGGGAAAAAATGAATAATAGACAATATTACAGAAATAAAAGATCGAAGTTTATTGTATTCGAGATTCAGATGCCTTTACAAGTTGTATTCCCCTTCCTTATATAGGAGATCCTTATAACGTACGACTCCTGCTATGGTTACTCATTAATGACTAATTATGACATTAATGAGGTGTTACAAAGGATAACGGTAATAGGGGTTCAGTTACATAACGTTCGAGTAATCAATTGTGGGCCCTTGAATCAGCCCGTAGGTTTGTCTAGATTCATTCTGTCCATGCCTCTCTCCCGTTTTGATCAAGTTGAATTTCCCATAGCTGATAAGTTCGTAGGTTTACTGAACCGTGCCTCTTTGTACCGTACCTCTTCAAAGAGTTACGTCCAGCTGTCGTGTTTTCCTGTGTCCACGTGACTGGATGAGTTGTCAACAGCTGGCTAACATGTGAAACTCTTTTTTACCAATACAGCCATCACGATCTCGGAGGTTGGGAATTTGGGTCGTGACAGTTTATGTACTTTTCAAACAGACTGTGTAATTGTTTCATTGTTGCTTTGTAAACTCCATTCGTAGAAGCTCAGATTTGTACTACCAGTCCTTGAGAAATGTATAAGGTTTAGAAATTTTTGTTGTTTAATTATTTTATTAAGTTAAATGAACTAAATAATTGTTAGTTGGCTTACCTAGCAGGTTGGGTTAACTGCCATCACGGCTGGTGGATTTTGGATCGTGACAGAAAATCGCCCCTTGAGGTTTAGGTTTTGAAAATTTGAAGAATGAGCGGAAAATCCCGTCTAAGTCCCTTTCTCTCAGTTGCAGATGTCGCAATTGCGACCTGAACTTCGCAAATGTGAAGCTCTCAAATGCGAAGGAACAATCGCAATTGCGATGACCATCACATTCTTGTTGCCTTCGCAAATGCGAGAATAGTGTCGCATTTGTTGTAATGACCCAATGGGTCATCTTATGAATTTAGACTATGTTCTAGGCTTATTAACCATAAAAATATTATTTTTAACTACCTCGATTTGTGTGCGCAGTCCGGGCGTGAAACCGGAAAGCTTTTATGTGAAAATATAAGAAATAATAATTTTTAGAATTAAAAATTTTATTTTAGTTGACTTGAGTCAACATTTTGAGTAAACGGACTCGGACCTGTGTTTCGATGATCCCGGGAGGTCCGCAGTAAAACATGGGACTTGGGCGTATGCCGGGAATTGAATTCCGAGGTCCCTAGCTTTAGAAATCAATTTTTGAAGAAAATTGTTATACTGAAATTTAAAGGAATTAAAGAAAAGATTTAAGGTTTGAACTCATTGGTATCGGGCCCGTATTTTAGGTAAAAATTGCGCGGGGTACCCTATTTGGTCGCCCCCATTTAACCTATACCCGCTTTTTTAAAAACTTTTAACTTGTACCCATTTTTTAAATAAGTTCAGCTCCCTTCCCCTCGTTGAGCTGAAGTTCACCAGTTAAGCTGAAGTTCGCCAGTTATAAAGACAAAACTTCAGCATGCGGGGCTGAAGTTCCCCAGTTACAAAGACAAATTTTTCCAGTTACAAACCTCAGCTTTAGAGCTGAAGTTCCCAAGTTATAAAGACAATTACAAAGACAAAACTTCAGCTCTAGAGAACTTCAGCTCTAGAGCTGAAGTTTTGTCTTTGTAAACTGGGGAACTTCAGCCCATTATGCTGAAGTTTTGTCTTTATAACTGGGGAACTTTAGCCCCGTATGTTGAAGTTCCCCAGTTACGAAGACAAAACTTCAGCTCTAGAGCTGAAGTTCCCCAGTGAGCGCCATATGCTGAAGTTTTTGTTTTTATAACTGGGGAACTTCAGCCCCATATGCTGAAGTTCCCCAGTTACAAAGACAAAACTTCAGCTCTAGGGCTGAAGTTCCCCAGTGTAACTGGGGGGAACTTCAGCCCCGTATGCTGAAGTTTTTGTTTTTATAACTGGAGAACTTCAGCCTCGTATGCTGAAGTTCCCTAGTTACAAGTTTTTGTCTTTATAACTGGGAAACTTCAGTCCCGTATGCTGAAGTTCCCCAGTGTAACTGGGGGGAACTTCAGCCCCGTATGCTGAAGTTTTTGTTTTTATAACTGGAGAACTTCAACCTCGTATGCTGAAGTTCCCTAGTTACAAGTTTTTGTCTTTATAACTGGGGAACTTCAGTCCCGTATGCTGAAGTTCCCCAATTACAAAGACAAAACTTCAGCTCTAGGGCTGAAGTCCCCAGTGTAACTGGGGGGAACTTTAGTCTCGTATGCTGAAGTTTTTGTTTTTGTAACTGGAGAACTTGAGGCCCGTATGCTGAAGTTCCCTAGTTACAAGACAACAACTTCAGCTCTAGATCTTAAGTTCACAAGCCGTCTACTAGAAAGCTGAAGTTTTGCGTGATTGCCTTTGCTACTTCAGCCCCGCATGCTGAAGTTATGCGCAAAAGCGGATACGGATGTAATTTTTTTATAAAGCGGGTATAAGTTAAAACGTGGCACAAAAAGTGAATACGGATGCAAAAGCCTCTTATTTTAATTCTGGAGCCCGATACAGATTGTTATAACATTTAAGTTTTATCTTCCGTTATTCTCTTGCTGAAGAACAGTTGAACTAAACGACTAATGAATCTGTGTCCTTTTGTGAAAATAGTAATCGGAAACTTAGCCTTGAAGTTTCCGCGGAACACAAACTGTCATCAAGTACGATTTTTGATTGTAAATTCAAGCTTAGAGTTTCTCCAAACAAATTTAAACCATCCCAGCTTTTGTTCAAGATCCAATTTTGTACCACATAACTCACTCTTATTTACACTTGAACAAAACAGAACTTGAAAAACAACTGGTCGAAAAATCAAGTGTCTTTATCTTATAACAAATTGTGTGGTTGGTGTACCAATTTTTTCGAGAAAACATTAGTTTATTTTGAAAGCAACAGAATTGACTTCCATTACCTACTAGATTCGTCTTCATCACCTCTGAAAACGATGATGATGATGTTTCTTCTGTTTAGAGAAATCCAAAACAGAAGCATGACTCTTCCATATTTAGTTTGTATCTTCCATTGCCATGGCTACGTGATTCGAGCGGGTTAGAGGTAAATTCTAAAGGAAAAGTTGAAATTGAGTAGTGAGTTGCTTACGAATTTGAGGTAAGTGTTTGGTCTAATTTTTACTTGAAGGAATAGGTGAGGTGACGAGTATCTCTGCACCACCTAATTTGCATGTTAAGCATGAACTCTTTCCCGTTTTCAACTTAATTGATTTTTGTCTTAATTGTTCTATGTCCATTATTATTTCTATGACTACTTGGCCTTGTTATTTTATTGTTAGATATTATTGTGGTTATTTTGGAAATTTTTATGAATTATATATATATATATATATATATATATATATATATATATATATATATATATATATATATATATATATATATATATATATATATATATATATATATGCATATGTTCCTGTTGGTTTCATTTTTGATAATATTGTGAAAGTGATGAGGATGCAGTATTAACTGTTTTATGATTGTTGAGGTTTACGTGGTTGTTTGGCTTCAGTTGATTGTTGCCAATTATTGTGGCAAGTGTATTAAAAGTGTTGGTTGTTCTCTTGATTTTATCATGGTACATAAAGACTGAGCTGGGTTGACAGTGTTACGGTGTTTACATATATTCTGGTGGTTTTATTGTGAAATGATGTTGATTGAAGCTTACGAGTTATACTGTTTTCTGTTTGAAATTTGTTGAAATAAAAGTGTTGCGAAAGGCTTGGCCTGAGTGAATAAACAAAATTGGTGTGATAAGGGGTTGTGATAAGGGTGGATAATTGATTGTGATATTGTGAATATGTTTGATCGGGTTGCACGCCACAACAAGACAATTATAAGGGAGAATATGCATGTTTTACTGTTTATAAAATAAAGGCTGGAACAATCATTGTTTTATTGTCATTATTTAATACTCTATTTTTACTATTATTTTAAAGTGAAACTTGTTTTGTTTACAATTTGTCGAGACATAAATATTGTAAAAGGTTTTGACTTGAAAGGCATTGACAAGGGGTTGTGATAAGGGGGTTGTGATAAGGGTGGATAATTGATTGTGATATGGCTGAATAAATTGATCGTGATACGGGTGAATAAATTGATATGATATGTCTGGTGGGATGGGTTGCACGCCGCAACAAGGAGCAATAAGGGAGGACAATTATATTTTTAATGATTTTCAAATAAAAACCAAGATTTGAAAACTACCATTTTATATTACTATTTTCATATTTTGGCACTACTTTTATTTAAAGTTAAAGTTTGGAAACTTGGAAATCAGTTGAGAGGTTGTTATAGCTGAGGTCCGGAAAAGGCGGTCGGGTTATTTCATTGTTGTTGCAGTACTTAATAATTTGTTTAGATTTCCTTCTTGCTTTGTATTTATTGTCGCAGTTATATTTTTCTTGTTCGTGTATAATTGTTTTGTTGGGTTATTGTATATATTATTGTCACAGATTATATGTTGGTAATGCCCCGTCGTGGCCTCGTCACTACTTCATCGAGGTTAGGCTCGGCACTTACTCAGTACATGGGGTCGGATGTACTGATACTACACTCTGCACTCTTTTATACAGATCCAGGTACCGACCAGCAGTAGAGATATTTAAAGCGGCTATTCGTTTATTCGGAGACACGAAGTATATCTACCGGCGTTCGCAGATCCCGAGAGTCTTCTCCTATTGTCATAACGTTATTTTATTATATTCAGAACATTTACATTATTTCTTTCAGCTCATTATTTGTAGTATTCTTTAGTAGTTCGTGAATTGTGACACCAGACCCTGGGGTAGTCTTAGAGTTATTTACAAAATTAGTTTGTGGTTCGTTTTATTTATTTGTTCATTATTTTATCTCTGAAAATTGTTCATCAAAAACCAATAGATTCAGTTTACTTTGGATTATTTTATTATGTCTAAATGGAAAAATAATGTAAAGTAGTTAATCGAATTCTAAGATTGGCTTGCCTAGCAAGTGTGATGTTAGGCGCCATCACGATCCCTAAGGTCGGGAATTTGGGTCGTGACATTTGCGACCACTGATTCTCGCAAATGCGAGTGAATGTTTGCATTTGCGAACCTACCCTTCCCAGACTCCCTTCGCAATTGCAAAGGTAACCTCGCAAATGCGAGAATTGTTGGCCCATGCTTCTTATCGCAATTGCGATGAAAGCCCCGCAATTGTTAACCCTGCTATGTTCGCATTTGCGCTACCTGATCTTGCAATTGCGAGATCAGAGGCCTGCAACAGATTCGGTTCTACACTAACAAAAATTTTCTAAGTTCAAGACACCCCGTAGCTTATCTGAAACTCAACCGAGCCATCGGGACTCTAAACCAAACATGCACACAAGTCTAAAAACATCATACGGACTTGCTCGTGCAATCAAATTACAAAAACAATACCTAGAACTACAGATTTAGCACCAAAACTCATGAATTTCTCAACATCTTAAAATTATTATTTTCTCAACCGAACGTCTGAATCACGTCAAATCAACTCTAATCTCAACCAAATTTCACAGACATGACTTAAATATTATATTAAACTTGTACCGGGCTCCGAAACCAAAATACGGGCCCGATACCAATGAGATCAAATATTAATCAATTTCTTTAAATTCTTAGAATTTCAGTCTTATAATTTTCATTAAAAAAATTCATTTCTCGAGCTAAGGACCTTGGAATTCGATTTCGGGCATATGCTCAAGTCCCATATTTTACTATGGACCTTCCGGGACCGTCGGAATACGGGCCCGGGTCCGTTTACTCAAAACATTGACCAAAGTCAATCAAAAATCACTTTTTAAATCCCAAAAATTATTATTTCATAAATTTCCATATAAAGGCTTTCCGGATTTACGACTGGACTGTGCATGAAAATCGAGGTGAGTAAATATAAGGTTTTTAAGGCTAGCAAGCACAGAATAGAGTCTTAAATCACAAGATGACCCTTTGGGTCATCACATAATATATTTCAAATATTACCTTGGCATCAATGTTATCCTTTTGATTGTTTATCGCCTGCAAAACAGCCTTGATTGAGTCATTGAGTAGCAGTCGAATGCTACCTAGTTTTTCAAAAACATCTTTCTTGAAAGATCCAAGATCTGAACCAACCTACATATTAAAATATAGAGAGTTAACGAAAACGTTGGCTTAACATAAATTAAAGAAACCATCCAAGATTATGTATATATGTTACCTTGTCAACATCTTTTTTTAATTTTTTAATTTGTTTCAGAATATCTTTCTTGTCCTCTATTCCAATTGATTGCTTGTGTCCGGATGGAGATGCAACATCTTTCAGATCTTCGGACTTGGTTTCAACTTCTTCAAGTATGTATTCAACTTTATCAGGCAAACTCATTCTAGAAAGATCTTCTGGTGCTTCAATTATGTTGGTGAACTGAGTGGAAAAAAAATAAGATTGACTTAGATATAATATGTATAAAAGTTGTAGATAATTTGTATTAAATTGTCTGCTCATAAGTGAAAATCATTTACCTTGATCCATGTTGGTTTGATCATTCTATATTCAATAGTAGATAACCATATCTTGTCCTTACTAGCTGACCAACTAAGTATGCGAGGGATAGAATTAGCAACTCTTGTAGTTATATCAGTGTTGACGGTAGAGCAACACTCATACAACCATATTTACATAACTAGTGCAAATCCTCAATGACATAAAAATGAACTGAAGGGTTGAGCTTTTGCCTAACGGACTGAAGCAATTGTGTGTAAGATTCACTACCCCATGTGTAGTTCGCATGTTGTCCTGAGTCCACCAAATAAAATCTAAAATGGTCTACCAACCTTGCATCGTCTTTTTCTTAAGGACATGGGAAGAATTTTATGAGATATAGAATACACAACTTGATTGCATCCTCGTCATTCACCCAACTTTTGTTGGTTACAATTTCTTTTAAGTATGACTTCTTAACTTTTTCCTTGTTTGGAAAATAACTTCTCATTATTTTACTATCATATGTAGGAGTGTAACCAAAGTCTGTCACTTCCGTAAAACATCTCAGACCACTTATCAAGGCAAACTCTCTCAAATCAAAATTCAACCTCTGGCCCTTTATCTCTGCTAAAAAATATTCAGAACCAGATGCATTCAATTCATACTTCATTAGAAGATGAATTGTTTGATTTTGCATACATATTCTGGGCAATGAAAGCAAATAACCAAAACATGTCTTCTTGAAAAGCTTTAAACCATTTTCAGGCAATAAATCTTTGATTTTGCTAGGAATAGTGGGGTCGGATAATGTCTGAAACCTAATGACACCATAATCAACATTATGAGCTGCAAAAAATGGTCCACTCTACAGCAAAAGGAAAACTCCCTTATTAAAACAAGGCTCAAACCTAAAAAATAAATATCTACATTTATTATACAATATATCTACAATCAGATAACAGAGTCAAAAACAGAAATAAAATAACTATAATTTTATTACAAAATTTCTACAATTTTTAGACAGAGTCAAAACAAGGCAAAATATTTATATAACAATGTATCTACAATCAGGAATTATAAATCTATAACAAATCTACACAATGTAGATAAAATTTCTACAAACTACAAAAACAAAAATTATATAGGTTCATAAGAATGAGAACAAAATTTTTTTGCTTTAAAAACAATATACTGTTGAAACTAATAAATTTTTACCGTCACCAATGACTGTTGGGGAACAGTTTTAGAAGATTTTTTAACTTTCTTCTTTTTTGATGGTTTTACGTTAGGAGACACTCTAAATGTTTTTTGCAACTTTAATGGCAGCTTCTTCTTCGACGAAATTATCATCGAAATCAATCTCTTTGCCTTTCCTTTTCGCAGATTTGACAGGTATCGACGATTCACCAGTATCAAATATCGTGCTTTTGCTTTGTTCGAACTTCTGCCTTAACTTCACGAGGGGAAAGCATGGGCTTGTTCTCTTATTTTGCATGAGTTGATTTTGAAGCCTTTTTGGGTTTTGAGAGAACACCTAAAGTAAATGAAGGAATATCGGCTCCTTTATCTTTTTTAGGGCTGTTCTTTGAAGATATTTTCTTCTTCATTGAAAATCAAGCTAAGCACAGACGTTAATGGAGGTGACTTTTTGAAGAAGAGAGTAAGAATTTCGTCTGCTTTTTGAAGAAGGGATGAAATAGGCGTTAATGGAGGATTTCTGAGTTTTGAGAAGAGAAAATCCTGGGTGAGTGCAAAATACGTGGGGAGGGGGTGGGATGTGGAGAGAGAAACGTGGGAGGAGTGGAATATACGGTCAAGTTATTTTAGGACGGTAATTAATATCATTAATTCCCTTAAAATGTATATAAATGGTAATTGAGTATATAAAATATAATTATAGTAAAAGTTGAATAGGGAGGGTAATATAGTTTCATATAGTGCATAGGAATATAAAAATTCCTAATATTTTTGGGTAACTATTGAGCGTAGTTTTCTCAATAACTTATGAGAAAATGATATTGTATAGCCGCTCTAAAAATAATAGCTAATTTTTTTTGTTATATATAAATTTTATACACTTTTTTGATAACCATATATATTTAATTTCTGGCGCAGGTAAAAGTGATAACCCCCATAACTTATTCATATCTATCTTTAACATCATTGACAACAAGAGGTTTTTTAAAACTAAGATCAGTCACAATGCGAAAAATTGCAAAAACCAGGAGAATTAAGAAGTCGTTTGGTTTTCCTTCCTTATATATTAATTTATATATAACTATGTATGAAATCCAACATAACTTATTACAATATTTGGTTGACGTTTTGGTCTTCGTATAAAATATTGGACAACTTATACATTGTTTGGATTGTATTTTGATTTTTTGTATAAAATCTTGCACAATTAACGGTTGGCTAGGTTTATTTTTTTATACCCGTAAGAAGAATACTTGGTAGGCGTTTGTACATAAGAATTGTAAAATTTCAAAAAATGGTGAAAATATTTTTCAAGTGAAAATGATATTTGAAATTTAGAGTTGTGTTTGGACATAAATTTCAGTTTGGGTTATTTTTGAAGATATGTGAGTGAAAATTTTGAAAAACAGCTTTTCGGAGTTTTTCAAATTTTTGAAAATTTTCAAAATGCATCTTCAAGTAAAAACTAAAAATTTAATGAACAAATGCTGATTTCGGAAAAAAGTAAATTTTTTTTTATGTCCAAACGAGCTCTTAATCTCTGCATAACTTAATTCTTGCGTAACTTATCTCCAAACCATATAGGGGTATGCATTCGATTTATCGATTCGATTTTGACTCTTATCGGTAATTACTTATCGATTATCGATTTGTACATATGCTTATCGTTATCGTTTCAATAAGGTTTCGATTTTCTCGATTTCGATTTATTGATTTTTGGGGCTTATCGATTACTCCAATAAGAAAATTTGCGGGATTCCACGGAAAGTATATCGCTATAAACACGCCAAACTAATATGGACAAAAAGAAGCTAAAATAAGACGAACATCCACAATCATAGAGTTGAAGACGCATATATGATGACTATAGAAAAATACAAAATACGCGTTTCTACATCAAAGATAAAAGGGTACCTGAAGAGAGGTCAATGACAGAGAGAAGGTCTCTTGAAATGGATACGGAGGTGAAATTTGTTGATGCTTGAAATTGTAACAAAGGCACGGAGAGAGAGAGGGAGAAACGTACTATTAAAGTCGCCGGAGTACGCCAAAGTACGTCGGAGTTCACTTTCTCTGCTGGGTTTGCAGTTCGCGGGAGAAAGGGAGAAAGGTAAAAGCGGCGCTAAAAAACGGGTAGAGGAAATAATAGGGTTAGTAACTTAGCATAAAGGAAAGGGTATTATAGAATAAGGGTATATTTGTCTTTTTAGTATATCTTATCGGTTTATTGATAAACATATAACCGAAGAAAACAAAATCGAAATCGATAACTCGATAAACAAAATTTTGAAATCGAAATCGATAAATCGATAACAAATAATCGATTTGATTTATCGATAAACCAACAAATGCACACCCCTAAAACCAAATGACCCTTAAGGGTAGTTGCATTTGTCCCCACTTGCCTAATAGGCAAACTTTTTGTAAGTCAAATTCAAAAGTTTTGTCCCTGAGGCAACCTTTTTGTCCCACTTGCTTTATGGGCAAACTTTCAACGTCAAAATTAAACTTTTTAAACTTGAAAGTTTGCCCATAGGGTAAGCAGGTTTAAAATTTCACGACATCGACTTTCAAGGGAATATTCACATAAATAATTATCTATATTCATTATTTATTTTTTTAATCATTTACATAAATTATATTTCCTCTATTTTAATTTATGTGAACTTATTTCCTTTTTAGGCCATGTAAAAAAGAATGACCCATTTCTTTATTTGAAAACGAATGGGTGCGTAATGCGTGGGAATCTGCTGAACAGTTCGGGCCAAATCCTGAAGAAAGCTAAAAATTAATTTACCTTTATGCAATAATTTATAGCCACACAAAATATATGTGCCTCATTTTACACTACAAGTTCAAAAGTCTTCTCTCTTTTCTTAACTCCGTGCCCAGACAAATGAGTTAATATAAATTGAAACGGATGGAGTATATTAATTATATTAAACATTCACTAACTATTTTTAGTTTAAGTGATTGGGCTGGTGGCTATTTGAATTAATTCTTCTTTTTGTAAATCACCCGTTCCGATATACGTTGGGCCATATTAGTCTATAAATCGTTGGCCCTGAAGTCAATTTGCTATTAGTACAAAACAGATTAAAACTAATCCAAGTCCAAACCAGTCGGCCCATTTATTCAAAGCTCTATCCAGGTTTTCTTGAACATCCCTACTACACTCATGGCGGTTGATTTGCTCTAGTTTCAGCAATTGAGACTTTCTTTCACCACCATTCTCTCTCAGCGGTGCGTGTGTGACAAATATTTAATTTTTGTGGCCTAAAGTCAAATTTTAATAAGATGCCTGATACCTTTTTTATTAGTATGTATAAGCACATATATGCAAAAAACATTAGTGTTGCCATCTCTTTTATACTTGTTGTTTATAATATAATATTCTTAAACGACATAAAGCATTTAATTTTAAATAGTAATATTATTATTTATATTAACAACAGATAATTTAAACAAATAGATGTTCGACATGTATTTGCAATATGCTATATTTGATATTGTTGTAACTAATGTATTTACTAATATGAAGATTTAAGTAGTTTAATTTAAATTTCTAAAATATTCTTACATGCAATCTTTCTTTTTTCCAAAGTTTTTGTACTCTTTTTTGTTTTTTCTACAAAAAAATATATTGAGTAATTTGAAATAAACTTACAAGATCTATTATTAAAAAATTTGGGACCTAAATCGAGTCTTTAACTAGTCTCCTACTAGAGCTACTTGTCTACTCCTAATATTCTCAATCAAATTTTATAGAGTCTCAATTAAGAAAAGACAACAATGACGAGAACATTAAGGGGTCATTTGGTGGGGTGCATAAAAATAATGTTGAATATGGTGTATTAGTAATGCTCGTATTAGTTATGCTGACATATTTTCAATCCATTGTTTGGTTTGATGTATTAAAACATTACATAATTTTTTAAAAGAATTATTTGTTTACAAAAATACCTGCATAACCAGTCCATCACTTTATCTTTTTTAAAAAAACATACATTGAAGAATGTTTTATATGAAAAAGATTTTAAAAAAATTATTTGATTTGTCTAGCTATATTATAATATAGAACTGAATATTTATTTATTAAAAAAAATATGCTAAGTACTTACTTATTCATCTACTAGACTTTCTTGGATTAGGCAAAGAAAGTTTGAATTAAAAAAATAAAAGAAAAATGAGTTGATTACAAGTGCTTTCCAGTATGTAGTAGTAGAGTACAAATTTATAAATTTACAATAAAGAAATTGAGGAGTATAAATATAAATAGCGGGAGCAATTTCGGTATTAAACTTGCATTACTATAATAGCATATTTTAATCAAGCATAAATTTTGAAGGAAAATTTTGTGTTTAACTAGGCTAATGTATGCATTAAAACTCATTGCATTGTTAATATCATGATTTCCTATGCATTAATTTGAAAATGGGTTGTTTGGGCCGGTCAATATGGGATGACTCATTAAATGGATCATTGCCCAAACCTGCCCAAAATTCACTAAGTTAAGATGGGTTGAGTCAATATTGACAAACAATAGTTTAACCCAAACCGCCCAAATTGACCCAAATCTTTGCAATATTTTCAACTTAAATTAGCATATATAATAATTATCTTATTTTTTGGCATAAATGTCAATTCATGCCAAATGATTTATGGGAGAATGACACAGTTACCAACAAAAATAAAATTATTTACCCTTGCCTACTGTAACGACCCGGTTGGTTGTTCCGTAGAATTTACATTATTATTGTTGTTATTGCCTTGTCATAGGTTGGTTATGCTGTTTATGATGTGTTAGAGTCGGTTAACTCGGGTTTAGAATGGTTATAGTGAGAATTGAGACATTTAGTCTCGAAAAATAGCCTTATAGTTGGAAAAGTCAACTAAGAGTTGACTTATTGGTAAACGACCTCGGAATGCGATTTTATGGCTCAAATAGCTTCGTTAGGTGATTTTAGACTTAAGAGTGTGTCTAGATTGTAAATTGGAGGTCTGTGGTAGAATTAGGCTTGAATTGGCGAAAGTTGGAAATTTAGAAGTTCTTAGGCTTGAATTCGACGTAAATTTGGTGTTTTGGTGTTGTTTTGGGTGTTCCGAAGGTTCGACTAAATTCGAGTTATGTAATGGGATTTGTTATAATGTTCGTGTAGGGTCCCAAGGAGCTCGGGTGAATTTTAGATAGGTTTGGGCTGCGTTGTGCTCGTTTTTCTTATGCTTCGACGTTGTTTCTTCAATCATAAATGATATTATATTGAACAAATGAACTCCGAATACTGTTTTGGATGAAGTATTAGATCCGTATCGTAATTACGGATCCGTAGAAATAAGAATCGTCGAATTTGAACATCGTATGAGGATTTTATGGCCATTTTACCAAGGTTGCCAGATATTTCAGGTTAATGACGAAATTGCCCCTGGCGGCATATTAAAAACCTGCACTATTTGCAAATCTTAAAACCTACATATCTCCTTCATTATAAGGTCAAATTGAGTGATTCAAAAGCCTAAATTAATTATAATTTCACAAGGAATCCATTGGGAGCAGTAAAACGCGTGAACAGTATATATATAACGAGCAGTTCGAGTTTTCTTCCAATTTTTGAACGGGAAGAAGCTTTTGAAGCGATTTTTAAGAGAGGAAATCAGTGTTCTTCATAGAGGTAAGTGTTTTGATTATTAAAACTCATTTATGGGTGATTATAGAACATAATCTCAGCATTTAATTCATGAAAATCAGTAGAAAAATGTGGGTTTAAGGCTTGAGATCATGATACCTTTAGGGGTCGATTTGAGGGGTCAAACGGACTCCGATTTTAGCGTTCTTTATATGTACGGACTCATGAGATGATGAAGAATATATTTGTAATTCTGAGTTTCAGGACACGGGCAAGGGTGTCGGGTTTTGACCAATTTCGAGTTTTTGAGTTAAATTTGATATCTTTCGATTGGAATTCGTTCCTTAAGCATAAATTGATGATGAAAATCTGAACTTGGTAGTTTTGGAGCTTTCGGAGGTTGATTCGAGAGGCAAGCGTGTTGCGGAATAGTTCCGGGCTAGTTTTGAGGTAAGTAATGTCTTTAAATCCTGTCCTGAGGGTATGAAACCCCGGACTAGGCACCCTTTCACGGGTTTTGAAATGCGAAGGTTGAAACTTTGGAAACATCTTTCCTATTTAGGCGACTATTGAGTTGCTAAACCAATTTTTAAGCCTATACTTAACTAGTATTATTTTATTATGATATGATTTGGGTTGTAAGCCGTGTTTGGGGCCTAGTGTCGATCTGTTTTCCCCTTGGGGGTTGTGTTTACTATATTTTCCTCACTGATATGTTATGGTTTTACACTCAGTATTTTCCTGATAAATTGTTTTGACACTCAGAGTATTTCGATACTATTTATTGAAAAATAAAACATTGTTTTGGGTCGAGAACCCGGTATGTTTATGGCCTAAGGGCAAATTGAGAGTGTCTGACTGAGTGAGGATTTCAGGCCTATATTATGAGGAGTCTTTCTGGCCTTATGAGAGAGGCGAGGAGGCTTTAAGGCCTTATGAGAGAGGTGAGGAGGCTTTCAGGCCTTATGAGAGAGGTGAGGAGGCTTTCAGGCCTCATGAGAGAGGTGAGGAGGCTTTCAGTCCTTATATGAGGGAGGCTTTCAGGCCTATGCTGTGAGGAGGCTTTCAGGCCTTATGTTGGGCCTTATGTTGTTATAGCGGTTGGGTTGTAGGAGCTCCTACGGAGTCTGTACACACCCCCAGTGAGCACAGGTACCTATTGAGTGATGATTATTGCCCGCGGGGCTGATACTGAGTGATGATTGATACTAAGTGATGATTGTTACTGAGTGATTGAGAGAATGCCTGAGGGGCAACTGTTTTTGGCCCGAGGGCAGATTTATGATGATTTTTACCAAGTTTTCGAACTATGATTTACTTCGTTTTCAAACTGGTTTTTACTGAGAATTTTACTGAGATATATTGATATTACACTTGTTTCAAAGGATTTCTGGAAACTGATTTCGTACTTACTTATTTGATGAATACTACATGGTGACTTGGTGTTTTACTGGTTTTGTGAAATTGTGTATCTGTACTGTGTATTTTATAATTCTGAGACTGTGATTTATTTTCATTACTACTTAGTTGGTGTACTCATATAGACTCCTCGTACCTCTGTGCACAGATTCAGGTGACGGTCTGGAGCAGTAGTTGTTCTTGTTCGTTAGCGACTGTTACAGGATTTCGAGGTAGCTGTCCAACGTCCACATCTTCTCCACTTCCCTTCCTTATTTAGTTTTAGTACTTGATTCAGAGACATATATTATAGTTTTAGCAGAGTTAGATCTATATATTCTTAGATGCTCATGACTATTCACTCCACTTCTTGGGGAGGTTTTGTTAGAGTTGTTAGAATGTCATTGGGGCGCTAAGACTTAATTATATTACTCCATGCTATGATTGCTGCTAATTATTAAAATGTGGACTCTTATAATTGAACAAAATCGTAGTAATGTGATGGTTGGCTAGCCTAGTTCCACGATAGGCGCCATCACGGCCTGTTAGGATTTGGAGTCGTGACAAGTTGGTATCAGAGCACTAACTTATATAGGACTCAACGGTCATGACCAGGTTCAGTCGAGTCTTGCGGATCGGTATGGAGACGTCTGTACTTATCTTCGAGAGGCTGCAGAACCCTTAGGACACATTCCACATTCTTGAATTATTATCGTGCGAATCCATTTATTCAGCCAAAACCGTAACTCTTTGAATTCGTTTCACGTATTCGAATGCGCACGTGAGCTCTTGGTATCAGTTGTGCGTCGGCGGCTTGTGACTTCCATGGGTAAGATGTGATTTTTAACATGTTAATAATGGGCCAGTCGGAAGGACTTGAGGCCGGATTTTGTCTGTGGCTTGAGTACTGAGATTTCATTTGTGTGAGCACATGTGTTGGGGGACTTATATGTCCGTGGTGTCCTTATTGATGAAACCTTGTGACTAGATGATTACGTGGTGAGTGTGATTGACAGTTAGATGTGTTCAGGTTGTTTGATTGTGACAAAATGAATTGGCAGGAGATGTGGCAAGAACCATTGATTATTTGACTTCTGTATTGAGTTAGAATATGGCTTCGAGTTATGAGTATTGAAGGACCTCTCATGTAGTTTAGTTGTGGAAGAGAAGTGGTTTTTCCTGTTATGTTCTGAGTTTCTGTGATGTCTTTTGAGCTGACCAATGCCCCAACAACGTCTATGTATTTGATTGCCGGTGTATTCAGCCGTGTTATAACTCCTTTGTTATTGTATTTATTGATGGCATCCTGTCGTACTCTCGTATCCAGGGATAGCATACTCGGCATTTGATGATGGTATTACAAGGATATATGGAGGAGAAGCTTGTGCGAAGTTCTCCAAGTGTGAATTTTTGGCTCAGTTCAGTAGCATTCTTGGGACACGTGGTGTCCAGTGAAGGTATCCATGTGGTCAGACGAGTGTGTGTAGAGCTTCCAGAAGCTCAAGATTTCCTTGACCACAACCCCAGTGTTAGTATTGCCATTAGCTTCAGGTTCTTATACAGCTAAATGGGATGTCTTGAGGGCAGACAGTGGTTGTGTTCTACTGTAGGAAGGTATAGTGATCGTGTGATGGCTATGATTTTCATAACTGTATTGGGAGATATCATTTTGAGGTTAAGCAGGCAGGGGTATCTCCTGTGGGTTGTCCTGAGGTGTGTGACCCTTATGTTTATTTGTAGTAAGTTCTCTCTATCAGTAAATGGTGTATGTTGTAACTTGAGTTTATACCGCTTGTGGGAGTTGGCATGACCATTTCAATGGTGGATGCGAGAGTTGCATTTGATTTGAGTGTTAGATGATTTGGTTCATATAAGCTTATGGAGGATTTAGTTGAACCCCACCATAGTAGGGTAGCAGTGATAATGTGTGGGCATAGTGAGTTATTGTTTGTCTTGATCCTTGGCTTTGATCCAAGCGGGGGAGTTTGTTATTGATAAATTGATTACACGATTATGTGTTGTATTGGTTTCGGTTCGAGGTATATTGGTGAATCAGTTATGAACGGCAGAGGTGGAGTCTGGGAATGACTCGAGTAATGGAATTTCTTCAATATAGGTTGTAATGTAATTTACGGATAATGGAATTTATTGGATGATTAAGTTGTACTGGTAAGTGTAGTGTATATAATGTATGAGTGTGCTTGTTGCTTCAAAGGTGTGGATTATTTTCCTAGTATGTGGATTGCAAGCGGGGTCAGGTCGTTTTGTTTACTTGGTTAGTGTAATTGAAATTGCGTAGAGTAAATGACGTTCGAGAATGGTTCAGACGGATTCAAGGTTATATGTAGCGATCGAGGATCTTCAAGGTGTGAGAAGGGCTAGAACTGAGATTTACGGGAAAGGTGTCTAGGCTTNTAGAAGGACCTTGAATGAATAGGAAAGCTTGGTAGTAGGGGTAAGTCAGAAGGACCTTGAATGAATAGGACAACTTGGTAGTAGGTCGGATCGACATGATAAACAATAAGGGATATGATTAGTTATGTGGGTGTTATGAAGTAATGAGTTGTTACAGGTGTTTCTTAGTAATTCTCTTGGGATTTCGTGGCATGCGTAGCTTGGTTGAGTTAGAAGGATTCAGTCTTGGCGGTTTGGTGTTGTACAAATGTGATTCGGGAGTTCTTGATGGTTTCTACCACTGTTAGAGATGTATATTTCTCTTGGCGCGAGGGCCATGTGATGTATAGTGATTTTGCTTCTAGATGGGATCAACTGGAAAGTTCTTGGCTAGTTGGGTATGTAGTTGTTTATTGCTAGGAAGGGAGCATGAAGTTCTCATATTTATCACAGGATTGCATAGCGTATGCTGTATTTTGTGTATAGTGGCATATGTGAGGTCACGGTTCAGTTCTGGAAGGAAGGTCAGAACTAGCAGTTTCAGATGACTAGGTAGGTGATACCACTATTGGGTGGCTTGATGAGAGTATACTTTCCAGAAAGGGCAATGTGTGGAGTTAAGGGTGCTTCATTAGTATTGCGACGCTTTCTTGTTGGATCGATTGTTGATATTAGAGTTTGCTCGGGGGCAAAGAATAATTATAAGGGTATCCCCCGTGGAATGACTGAGTATTGGAGACATGTTATATATTCAGGTGGTGCAGTTGGGATCAGATACGGTAATTGGTGCGCTTTATGGATTTCGAGACTGGGAGTTCTCATGAACAAGTTATTTTGTAGTTGTAGACCGTGAAGATGCGAGCAATGTTAGTCAGATGTTAGCTATGTGCCATGACTCAGTCATTGTGAACTTTCGGAGAGTTATCTATCTATTGTGGGTGACCAGAGATGATTTAGAGTTATTGATAGGCCTGGTATAGGGGTGTGTGTGTGTTTTGCAACAGGTCAGAATTGTTGACTCCGAATTGCTATGGTTGAGAGATGTACTATTTGATTGTCATTGAGCTTATTCGTGTTTTAGAGTGATCTATGGGTTGCCTTTCGGTGTTTCGAGGAGTGGTGATCATTGGTTATATGTACATAGGGTGCGGTTCTATAAGGGATTTATAGCTAGGATTGAGTAAGGTAAGTATATGGGATGTTGCCCGGTGAGATGTATAGGTTATGTTCTTTCTAATTCGGGTGGCATGGTATCGTCCGATTTCCCAGTGGTTATGACAATGCATTTTGATTACTTGATGTCGAATTTCTCATGGTTATTGATTTTGAGCAAGGTGGCTTGAAGTATTTCACGTGGTCCATTGGTTAGATGGGATCACGCCTTGTAGCGGAGTTAAGTGGATGTATGATCCTTGGCGTCGAATTCGCGTGTTATGGTCTCACGATACATACCAGGTGTCATAAATCATTTAGCTCGGGGTTTCAAACCCTCAGAACCAAGTTTTGAAATGTTGCTTACCTCAAAACCGGCTAAAATACTATTCCGCAGTGCCTTTGCCTATAAATCGGATTTTAAGTGCTCCAAATCTACCAAATTCAGATTTTTATCATCAAATTTTGCTTAAAGAATGAATTCCAATTGAAAAGTACCAAATTTAGCTCAAAACCCGAAATTAGTCAAAACCCGACCCCTGGGATCGTGTCTCAAAACTCAGAAATTATTATACAAAACTGTTCTTCATCATCTCATGAGTCCGTACATATAAAGAACACTAAAATCGGAGTTCGTTTGACCCCTCAAATCGATTCCTAAAGGTCTCATAATCACAAGCCCTAAACCTCCTCTTTCTACTGATTTTTCATGGATTAATTGTTGAGATTGTGTTCTATAATCACCCATAAACGAGTTTTAATGATCAAAACACTTACCTCTACGAAGAACACTGATTTCCCTCTTCAAAAATCGCCTCAAGAGCTTCTTCCCGTTCAAAGATTGTGTTAAAAGGTCTAATGGTCGCGGAGGGTTTTAATTTATACTTTCTGCCCAGGGGTTCCGCACCTGCGGCCAATGTTTCGCACCTGGGGGACCGCATATGCGGTCAAAACAATCGCACCTGCGATTTTTCACTAAACTGCCTATCTCCGCACCTGCGACTCACATTCCGCACCTGCGACTTCGTAGGTGCGATCCTCCTCCCGCACCTGTGATCCTCTACTGGGCCTCTCAAATTCCGCATCTGCGGAGCTTTGCTCGCTCCTGCGGACTCACACTTTCGCAGGTGCGGTCACACCAGCACCAGCAGCTGAAGCTGCATTTTACCAACTTTAAAACTTCCGTTAAGCACCCAAAATCAATCTCGAGCCCCTCGGGACCCCAACCAAACATACCAACACCTCATATATGATAATTCAAACTTAGTTGCACTCCCGAAACAGTAAAAATAACATCAAAACACCAAAATCACATCAAATTCAAGCCTAAGAACTTTGAAATTTCTAAAATCCTCCAACGGAGCTGAAACTATCCAAAACAACTCCGATTGACCTGAACTTTTGCAGAGATATCCAAAATTTCATTACGAACCTGTTCCAACTTCCGTTCCATTCCGACCCCGATAGCCTATTTTTCCACTGCCGACCGGAAATCACCAAAAATTAACTTTTGCCAATTCAAGCCTAATTCTACACCGGTCCTCCCAAATATATTCCGAACACACTCCTAAGTCCCAAATCACCTAACGCAGCCATCCGAGCCATAAAATCCGTATTCCGAGGTCGTTTCTCAATAAGTAAACTCTCAGTTGACTTTTCCAACTTTAAGGCTATTTTTAAGGACTAAGTGGCTAAACTCTCACTATAACCATTCCGATTTCAAGCCTACAAACTCTAACATATTAATAGCAGTATAACCAACCTATGACAAGTCAAGAATACTAATTATAATGTAGGTTCTACGTAATGACTGACCGGGTCGTTACATTCTCCCCCTCTTAAACAAACGTTCATCCTCGAACGTGCCAATGGTTGTTCCAAAAGCCATCAACCACAGAATAACCTAAACCTGCACACCCCTGGGTCTCCGGAACCCCAATAGGTACCACACGCAACCGACACACACGGTCCGTAACAACAACATCCCCCACAAGGGGCGAGCATATAAACAAATGTAACAAAAGATTCACGGAGCGTATCGAGAGAATGGGATAAATTATTATGAACATGTGAATATGAAAAACCGGAATCAATTAAAAACTTAAGCTTCTTGTGACAGATTGAAACAATACCTGGGATCACGACATCAGAAGCCATCTCATCCGGTATGGCTGGGAATGCATAAAATCGGGCCTGATCACCACCGGATCGACCTCCCCCTCTTGGGCGACCCCTACCTGCCTGACCCCCACCTCTAGCTGCCTGGGCGGGCGGTGCAACTACTGATTCTGAAACCGCGAGCTGACTCCTCTGCTGATACGTACCTGTCGCAAGACGACGGGCAAAACCTCTTAATATGGCCCACATCTCCACACCTAAAGCAACCTTTCTTGGAGAATGGCACTGGGACTGAAGGGAACCCCTAGAACCAGGATAACCACTGGAAAGACCATGCATAGATGAACTCTGAACCGATGGTGCCCAAGATGAACTCTAAGCGGGCAGGGCACTGAAAGATGGTTGCACCTGATGCGAACTATGAGGATTGTGACCAACTGATCCACCACGATAACCTGAGCGACCTGGTTGAGCCTGCTTGAATGGACGGCCTCTGCCGGGCTGAGGCTGCCCCCCTAAAGGAACCCCACCAAAACTCCCAGATCCTCGAGACCTCTTGGCCTCCCTCTCGATCCGCTCCTGGCGGCGAACCGACTCAATCTCTCTGGCAATGTCAACCACCTCCTCGAAAAAATCACCGGATAGCCTCTCCTTAGTCAGAAAAATCCGAAGCTGATAAGTGAGGCCATCAACAAAACTCTTGATTCTCTCCCTATCTATGGGAACTAGCCAAATAGCATGACGGGCCAACTCGGAGAACCTCATCTCATACTGCGTCACGGTCATGTCTTCCTGGCGCAACTGTTCGAACTCTCTGCACAGCTCCTCCCTACGGGACTGCGGTATATACTTTTCCAGGAATAGAATGGAGAACTGACGCCAGGTAAGGGGTGTTGCATCAGCAGGTCTACGCCTCTCATAGGCCTCTCACCAAGCGAGTGTAGCTCCTACGAACTGGAAGATAGTAAATGGGACCCCACTAGCCTCCAGTATCCCTGCTTTGCGAAGGATCCTCTGACACTTGTCCAAAAAGCCCCGGGCGTCCTTGCCCTCAGTACCACTAAAAATCGGAGGCTGGAGTCTACTAAACCTCTCTAACTTGCACTGCTCGTCATCTGCTAAAGTTGGGACCACAAAATCTTGGGTTGGGAAACCGGCTAGACTGGAATTGTCCCAGGTGTCTGAAGCCCCTGAGTAACCTGCCCAGGTGTCCGGGCAGCTGGAGTCTGAGTGCCTCCCCCGGCCTGAGAAGTAGCAGCAGTAGACACGGCGACAACCTGTGTCAGGCTGGTGCACACCGTCAAAATCTGGGCTAGGGTCTCCTGAAGACCCAGAATCACAATGGGCACTGTTGGTGCCTGAGTCTGCCCCGCTAGAATCTCAGCTGCAGGGACCTGCTCCTGGGCAATGGGAGGGTCCACAGGTGCTGCCCCGGCTGTTGTGCGGGCTGCACCCCTCCCTCTGCCACGGCCTCGACCTCGAATTGGTCCTGCTGGTATCTGGTCACCACTATCGGTAGCACGAGTCATCACCATCACTGAGAGAATGAAAACAACAGAAGTTTAGTTTCAGAGTTCAACAGAGGTAGCCTCTCGAAGATAAGTACATACGTCTCCGTACCGATCCGCAAGACTCTACTAAACCTGCTCATGACTGGTGAGACCTATTTAACCTAGCGCTCTAATACCATCTTGTCACGAACCAATTTCGGAGTCGTGATGGCGCCTGTCGTGGAACCAGGCAAGCCGCCCCTTATAACTAAGCTAAATTCAATTTCTAGAAAAAATACGAATTTTAAACGAATTTATTGATAGTACTAAGAATCTGAAGTTTAAAACAATGTGAAAAACTAAATTTAAAACCTCCAACCCCGGATCCGGTGTCACTCAGTCATGAGCTGCTATATATAAATAAAATAAAGAATGAAGAAATAGACAACATAGTCTCAAAATAAGTGTAACAGGTGGAATAAGGAAGAGAAGACGAGGTCGCAATCGCCAGCTGCTACCTCGACAACTCCAATGAAAACTCTGACCGCTTCTCAATATCCACTACCGGGTCTCGGTATACCTGGATCTGCACACAAGGTGCAAGGGGTAACATGAGTACACCAACTCAGAAGTAACAAACCCAAACTATGGGCTGAGAAGTAGTGACGGACAAAACCTAAAAATTTTACATTAAACAATATACAGAATTTAGACATGCTAACAGTTTATCGGGATGAGTAAATATTCCAAGTATGCTAGTATACTCTACATGCCATCATAAAATATATGTATGAAACCGGTATGGATATGCACATAGTGCTCACAGCTCTCCCACAGAAGTCCACTCAGTACTATATATGGCTCTCAGGCCCAGGGAAGTTCCATCTCGGGATGTGCATAAACACCGGTGACCGTAGTCACTCCGTACTGAGGAAAAAGGCCAATCCAACCCCAACGGAGAAAGTCCATCTCCGGAATACAACACTCGGACAAGATACATGTCCAAGGACGATCCATACCTCACATAACATCCACTTCAGACACGATCCATGCCCAGGGAAAATCCATCCCTCAATATCAATGCACTGACTGGGGGTTTAAAGACTCCGGAGGGGCCCTAGTGGCCCAAGCGCCATATCAAGCCAACGAAGGCATGATTTAAATATTGCTGCAGTGTGCAGTTCATTCTAATAACTGTCTCAATAATAGGCTCTCGGCCTCACCCAGTCATTACTCTTCAGTCTCACTCAGATGGATCACAAATGCCTCCATCAACCCGAAATAATGATAAGTATGCATGTAATTAACAATACTGAGACTGAGATATGAAGTGATATGCTATAACATGATTGAGTATATGACATCAAATAATCACAAAATGAGACAAAAATATACGACCACTCGGGTCTATGAATTTCTGGCGTGAAGCCTAGCATTTATACTTAACATGATTTCTAACATGTTCACAATTACCACATTAATAGAAGCACATATATCGTCATAGAATGATCACTAAGCAGTGCCATGGGATAAGCCAGGCCACAATTACTCGGTGCACACCCTCACGCCCGTCACTTGGCATGTGCGTCACCTCAACAATAGTCATAAATCATTTTTCTCGGGCTTTCGAACCCTCAGAACCAAGTTTTGAAATGTTGCTTACCTCAAAACCGGCTAAAATACTATTCCGCAGTTCCTTTGCCGCTAAATCCGGCCTCTGAGTGCTTCAAATCTACCAAGTTCAGATTTTTATCATCAAATTATGCTTAAGGAATGAATTCCAAATGAAAAGTACCAAATTTAGCTCAAAACCCGAAATTAGTCAAAACCCAACCCCTGGGCCTACGTCCCAAAACTCAGAAATTTTAATACAAAACTGTTCTTCATCATCTCACGAGTCCGTACATATAAAGAACACTAAAATCGGAGTTCGTTTGACCCCTCAAATCGATTCCTAAAGGTCTCATAATCTCAAGCCTTAAACCTCCTCTTTCTACTGATTTTTCATGGATTAATTGCTGAGATTGTGTTTTATAATCACCCATAAACGAGTTTTAATGATCAAAACACTTATCTCTACGAAGAACACTGATTTCCCTCTTCAAAAATCGCCTCAAGAGCTTCTTCCCGTTCAAAGATGGTGAAAGGTCTAATGGCCGCAGAGGATTTTAATTTATACTTTCTGCCCAGGGGTTCCGCGCCTGCGGCCAATGTCTCGCACCTGGGGGACCGCACTTGCGGTCAAACAACCGCACCTGCAACTTTTCACTAAACTGCCTTTCTCCGCACCTGCGACTCACATTCCGCACCTGCGATCCTCTACTGGGCCTCTCAAATTCCGTATCTGCGGAGCTTTGCTCACTCCTGCGGACTCACACTTCCGCAGGTGCAGTCACACCAGCACCAGCAGTTGAAGCTGCATTTTACCAACTTTAAAACTTCCGTTAAGCAGCCAAAATCAATCTCGAACACCTCGGGACCCCAACCAAACATACCAACACCTCATATATGATCATTCAAACTTAGTTGCACTCCCGAAACAATAAAAATAACATCAAAACACCAAAATCACATCAAATTCAAGCCTAAGAACTTTGAAATTTCTAAAATCCTCCAACGACGCCGAAACTATCCAAAACAACTCCGATTGACCTGAAATTTTGCAGACATATCCAAAATGACATTACGAACATGTTCCAACTTCCGGAATTCCATTCCGACCCCGATAGCCTATTTTTCCACTGCCGACCAGAAATCACCAAAAACTAACTTTTGCCACTTCAAGCCTAATTCTACACCGGTCCTCCCAAATATATTCCGAACACACTCCTAAGTCCCAAATCACCTAACAAAGCCATTCGAGCCATAAAATCCGCATTCCGAGGTTTTTTCCCAATAAGTAAACTCTCTGTTGACTTTTCTAACTTTAAGGCTATTTTTAAGGACTAAGTGGCTAAACTCTCACTACAACCATTCCGATTTCAAGCCTACCAACTCTAACACATCAATAACAGTATAACCAACCTATGACAAGCCAAGAATAGTAATTATAATGCATGTTCTAAGTAACGACTGACCGGGTCGTTACACCATGCTTTTAGCATGATGCACTATGGTAAGTGTTAGTGGTAGGATAGTCCTCTCGTATGAGTCTTCTTTATTTTATAAATTGAGGTTTTGGGATGTTGTTATTGAGCGCACGAGTTGCACAAGTTATGGCTCTGGATGGTATTGATGCTGATCGGACGAATGGTTGCTGGTTTCTACGTGTTTCTTTCATCATCGGCAGTATATGGAAGTGTTAGAGCGATGCATTATTTTTATAAGAGGGTATGTACGATATTGAGTTGTTTGAGCAACTATGGTGATTAGAAGCTATCACTATGGGTGCTTGAGTCATGCGATATATTATTTGATTTCATATTAGGTTACGGATATGGCTTGATACAGCGTGGTCAGACTATTTCAGCTTATAGGCGTGGAAATTTGATCTTGCAAATTATTTCAAAAGTGGAAACTTGGTTCTACGTTTTATGGGTCAAGATTGGATTTCGAAATTTCAACTGTGTTGTGCTATTAGACCTATATGGGGTAAGGTGACGTGGGATCACCTCCGAATATGTGCATGGTAGGTTAAACGACAATTTTGGTGGTTTTCGAACAACTCTGGGCACGTTCGAGGACAAACGTATGTTTAAGTGGGGGAGAATGTAACGACCTGGTTGGTCGTTCTGTAGAATTTGTATTATTATTGTTGTTATTGCCTTGTCATTGGTTATTTATTTGTTTATGATGTGTTAGAGTCGGTTGGCTCGGGTTTAGAATGGCTATAGTGAGAACTGAGACATTTAGTCTCTAAAAATAGCCTTATAGTTGGAAAAGTCAACTAAGAGTTGACTTAAACGACCTCGGAATGCGGATTTTATGGCTCAGATAGCTTCGTTAGGTGATTTTAGACTTAGGAGTGTGTCTGGATTGTAAATTGGAGGTCTGTGGTAGAATTAGGCTTGAATTGGTGAAAGTTGGAAATTTAGAAGTTCTTAGGCTTGAATTCGACGTAGATTTGGTGTTTTGGTGTTGTTTTGGGTGTTCCGAAGGTCCGACTAAATTAGAGTTATGTAATGCGACTTGTTTGAATGTTCATGTGGGGTCCCAAGGAGCTCGGGTGAATTTTGGATAGGTTTGGGTTGCGTTGTGCTCGTTTTTCTTATGCTTCGACGTTGTTTCTTCAACCATAAATGATATCATATTGAACAAATGAGCTCCGATTACTGTTTTGAATGAAGAATTATATCCGTATCATAATTATAGATCCGTAGCAATAAGAATCGTCGAATTTGGACATCATATGGGGATTTTATGGCCATTTTACCAAGGTTGCCAGGTTTTTCAGGTTAATGACGAAATTGTCCCTGGCGACATATTAAAAACCTGCACTATTTGCAAATCTTAAAACCTACATATCTCCTTCATTATAAGGTTAAATTGAGTGATTCAAAAGCCTAAATTTATTATAATTTCACAAGGAATGCATTGGGAGCAGTAAAACGCGTGAACAGTATATATATAACGATCAGTCCGAGTTTTCTTCCATTTTTTGAACGGGAAGAAGCTTTTGAGGCAATTTTTAAGAGAAGAAATCAGTGTTCTTCATAGAGGTAAGTGTTTTGATCATTAAAACTCATTTATGGATGATTATAGAATATAATCTCAGCATTTAATTCATGAAAATCAGTAGAAAAATGTGGGTTTAGGGCTTGAGATCATGATACCTTTAGGGGTCGATTTGAGGGTCAAACGGACTCCGATTTTAGCGTTCTTTATATGTACGGACTCGTGAGATGATAAAAAACAGATTTGTATAAAAATTTATGAGTTTCGGGATATGGGACCGGGGGTCGGGTTTTGACCAATTTCGGGTTTTTGAGTTAAATTTGATATCTTTCGATTGGAATTCGTTCCTTAAGCATAAATTGATGATGAAAATCTGAACTTGGTAGTTTTGGAGTTTTCGGAGGTTGATTCGAAAGGCAAGCGTGTTGCGGAATAGTTCCGGGCTAGTTTTGAGGTAAGTAATGTCTTTAAATCCTGTCCTGAGAGTATGAAACCCCTGACTATGCACCCTTTCACGGGTTTGAAATGAAAAGGTTGAAACTTTGGAAACATATTTCCTATTTAGGCGAATATTGAGTTGCTAAACCGACTTTTAAGCCTATGCTTAACTAGTATTATTTTACTATGATATGATTTGAGCTGTAAGCCATGTTTGGGGCCTAGTGCCGATCTGCTTTCCCCTTGGGGGTTGTGTTTACTATATTTTCCTCACTGATATGTTATGATTTTACACTCAGTCTTTTCTTGATAAATTTTTTTGACACTCAAAGTATTTCGATACTATTTATTGATAAATAAAACAATATTTTGGGTCGAGAACCCGGTATGTTTATGGCCTAAGGGAAAATTGAGAGTATTTGACTAAGTGAGGCTTTCAGGACTATATTGTGAGGAGTCTTTCAGGCCTTATGAGAGAGGTGAGGAGGCTTTAAGGCCTTATGAGAGAGGTGAGGAGGCTTTCAGGCCTTATGAGAGAGGTGAGGAGGCTTTCAGGCCTATGGGGTGAGGAGGCTTTCAGGACTTATGTTGTTATAGCGCTTGGGCTGTAGGAGCCCCTCCGGAGTCTGTACACACCCCCAGTGAGCGCAGGTACCTATTGAGTGATGATTATTGCCCGTGGGGCTGATACTGAGTGATGATTGTTACTGAGTGATTGAGAGAATGCCTGAGGGGCAACTATTACGAGAAATAATTTTGGCCTGAGGGGCAGATTTATGATGATTTTTACTAAGTTTTCGAACTATGATTTACTTCGTTTTCAAACTGGTTTTTACTGAGAATTTTACTGAGATATAATGACATTACACTTATTTCAAAGGATTTCTGGAAATTGATTTCGTACTTACTTATTTGATGAATACTACATGGTGACTTGGTGTTTTACTGGTTTTGTGAAATTGTGTATCTGTACTGTGTATTTTATAATTCTCAGACTGTGATTTATTTTCATTACTACTTAGTTGGCGTACTCATAAAGACTCCTTGTACCTCTGTGCACAGATTCAGGTGACGGTCTGGAGCAGTAGTTGTTCTTGTTCGTTAGCGACTTTTACAGGATTTCGAGGTAGCTGTCCAACGTTCACATCTTCTCCACTTCCCTTCCTTATTTAGTTTTAGTACTTGATTCAAAGACATATATTATAGTTTTAGCAGAGTTAGATTTATATATTCTTAGATGCTCATGGCTATTGACTCCAATTATTGGGGAGGTTTTGTTAGAGTTGTTAGACTGTCATTGGGGCGCTAAGACTTAATTATATTACTCGATGCTATGATTGCTGCTTATTATTAAATTGTGAACTCTTATAACTGAACAAAAGCGTAGTAATATGATGGTTGACTAGCCTAGTTCCATGATAGGCGTCATCATGACCTGTTAGGATTTGGGGTCGTGACACCTACCCATTTGTTTTTCTACCCCTAAAACTAATTACATTTCCTACCCATAATAATTTTTATGGGGAATATTCTCTTTTTTTCTCCAATTCTTTTTTTTATTTCTATGCTTCTTTCCTTTTTTTTCTTTCTTTTTAACTTTTCTTTTTTCTCGTTTTCTTCTTCTTTTTTTCTTTTTTCTCTTTTATTCATTTATTTTTGCCCAAATCGTATTATATTATTTTTACTATAATTTATTTCACACTAAAATTTGATTCCTTCTTTATTTTTTTCTTTATTTCTTGTTCCTTTTCTAACTCCACGTGATTACCATGCAAACCTTGATCTCCTTTCTCACGAAAATCAGTACACACTCTACTATTAGCAGTAACACAACCAGTTATGGAGCAAGAAAACATAATATACAGCCATCAAATCTTCATATATTCTAGTTCGAATAGAAATAATAATAAAATATAAAAAAATGCAACAAAAATATAAGTAGCAAAAAAAGACTTCTAGTACTATATGATACTAATATGGTATACATGTATACCAACAGAGTATATGATTGCTCTAGAATATTGCTACAACTATATGTGACTATACTACTGTACCAATACATTAAAGGATACAATAAAAATATGAAAAAATTACATGCTCGCATTGCAAGCTAAATATCCGCAAAGCAACTCGCTCATTTCGTGTACTAACAGGGTATATAGTTGTATGAGATCGTTCCAACAATTGCTTATAACTATAAAAATTATTACTTAATACACATAATCTATGGCCATCGGCACAACAAAATTCTAGCACTGCAAATCATGTTCATATAAATAATTTCAGAATAGAATTCACTAAAAAATACAGCTAAAACAACCAAAAAAATGTTCAAACGGCCATATGATATCAATATGGCATACAATTATACCAACATGGTATACAATTTTACTGGTTAATTCCCAACAACTATATGACTATACTACTATCATATAATACACATGCATAAAGAGAAAAATAAAAAAAATAGTGTACCACATATTAATATAATAAAGTATTTTAAGATATTGTACTATAATACTATTACTAAAAGAAAATCAAATAGTGTACCAATTAAATGCAGCTAATACAACCAAAAAATAATTCAATTAGCATATGATACCAATATAATATATAACTATATTAATATGGTATATAGTTGTACAAGATCGTTCCAACAACTGCATATAAATATAAAAACTATTACGTAATACACAAAATCTATGACTATAGGTACAAGAAAATCCAACATAGGAAAACATGACCGGATAAATTATTTCAGAATAGAATTCACTTAAAAATGCAGCTAAAACAACCAAAAAAATATTCTAACTATCATATGATACCAATATGACATGTAATTATACCAATAGGGTATACAGTTTTACTAATTAATTCTAGGCAATTATATATGACTGTACTAATATTACATAATACACATGCATAAAGAGAAGAATCAAGAAAAAAAAATGTACCACATATTAATATAATAATGTATTTCAAGATATTGTACCATGATACTATTATATAAAACAAACACATAAAGAAAAAATCAAAATCAAAATGATTACATAATATACATGCATAAAGAAAAATTAAAAATATTCAAGATAATGTATTGTTCTACTATTACAAAAAAAAAAATCAAATAATGTACCAATTAAATGTAGCTAATACAACAAAAAAATATTATAACTAACATATGATACCAGTATAGTATATAGTTATACCAACAGGGTATACAATTGTGCAAAGTGTTTTAAAAAGATTTTTAATTCAATTATTAAGCTTTAATTCAATTATTAAGCTGAAATAATATCAATTGTCAATAAAAATTTCAAAAAATTCTAAAAGGACCTAATTGTAAGAGTGTACTCTCTGATATTACCTTTGCCTTGATACTTCATTGAAAACTTGTCTGCCCCACAAATTTTTATAATTATTTTGGACTAAATTTAATTTAAGAATATAATATAGCTAAATATTAGATATATGACATTAATGAGCGTAACAAATTAAACAACCTTGGGATATATTAAGTTACAAGTTGATGAGTGAAGGACCTAACCTACATGTAAATAAAAGAAAAGGTTAGTTAGCAAACGAAAATGGATTGAAGTCAAGAAAAGTTACGTGGCAGTTGGTGGATATATAAGGATTTAACTATGAATCCTTGAAATTTAATAACAAACAAGCGGACAAGAAAATTAAGTAACCCATTAAATATCTGTATATGGGTCTCATGGCTTAAGTGATGAGTTGTTAGTAGGCGGGTAATTTGTTTTGATCGTTTAGGCAGTTTATATAATTATTTAAAAAATGGGTAGAAACTGATAATATAAATGGCCGACGTAGGCATCTTGTGTAATTTCCTCATTTCTTTTCTCAATTTGGATTTAGAATTTTATTTGATAATTCTCCACCTAATACTAACAAAGGTTAGAATAATAAAAAATAGTAAAATTAGAACTTCCACCCACCCCACCCCACCTCCCCCATCTTAACCCAAGCTTACCCTCGAACCCCCACGCATACTCTAAATAGAAATATTATTTAGAGTACTTTCTTTTAATGTTGTAGATGAGGTATTTTCTTCTTCATTATAACAAAATAGATATTTTTTTTCATTTCAATAAAATAAGTACTTTTTTTCATGATGTAGAAAAAGTATTTTCGTTTTCACAAAATGAGTACTTTCTTTTCCTATCGTAGAAAAAAGTATTTTCTTTTAATTCAACAAAAAAATCTTCTCATGTTACAGAAAAAGTATTTTCTTCATTTCAATAAAATGAGTACTTTATTTTATTTTATTGTGATATCTAAAAATAGCTCGGTATTCGTCCTTTATTTTATTGATATAAATTTTATTTGTTGCTTTTTCTATTGTGATCATGTGTTTCTCCTTTATTTTCATATTTTTTTCATGTTTGATAATTATTTTTGTCAACAACAGTTAGTTAAATAAATCATTTGGCATCATAAAAAGAAAGTACTCATTTTGTTGAAATAAAAGAATACTTATTCTACGTATTGAAAAGAAAGTATTCTAACTAATATTTTCATATATACAGGATGAAGTCGGGGTAAGGGTTGGGTGGTGGATGGGTGAGAGTGGGGGTAGGGTGTTGTGGTTGGGGTCGGTAGAGATGAGAAAAGTTGAAAAAGAGTTTTGAAAAATATTTTACTTCAGATAGGAAAATATTTTCCACCAATTAGAAAAAAACGAATTAATAAAGAAATATTTTCTAAATATTCAAGGGAAAATTTCACGTAAGAACAACTGAACTCCCTACTTTTCAATTTTATAGCCCATATTTTAATTTACAATCAACTAGCCCAAAAATAATAGGCTAAGATTCAACCTCCAACTTCAATAGATTCTCGAAATTACTATTTAACTTTTAAAAAAGACTGCTCAAACTTTTAAGTTAATTTTCGTATTAGTAACTGTGACTCAATATTAGTTCAACAAACCAAATCCATTTGGGTGGTGAAAATTAGATTTTTAACAAGCTTTAATGTGTGAGTTTAAATTTCGAATTTGATTTTGTGAGAAATTTGGAGTGAGTGTTATTTAGACTTGTTAGAAATAGTATAAAGAGGTTGCATATAAAATTTGAAGTCATTTAATGGAGATTTGGACTGGTTTTGAACAAGAATTGCAAATGAAAATCATGGAAGAAATTCGTCTATAAACGCTTGTACAAAGATATATAAAAGTGTATAAGATGTGTTTATACACTCATATACACTATTATACAAGATTATCCAAAATTATACAAAAAACTGACTTCGTCTTCTTCCTTGCGTCTTTTCTGAAATTTAGCTCAAATCTACTCCAAATCACTTCATATTTGAATTTTAAACTTCTTTTGATGTTTTCAATCAATTAGAACCCCACCCAATTCAAACAACTAACAATCTAAAAAAATCTTATTTTCGAAAGCAAAGCTTTGAATGGCCTTCAATGATAGACTTCTACTCACCAATCTTCTTACATTGAACATGGGGAGAAGCAGAAAATACAAGGCCCCTTGAAGCATATGTAGAAGAAGAAATAGTAAAAGCAATGGTTGTGAGACCATAATGTTAACTCCATAGCTTTTAGAAGAAATGGTTGTAAGAACACATGTTTTGAATTTGCTAGTGCTTTCAAAATATGTACAATATGAGATAAGTTGAGTAAAACTTAAATATATGGGCCATTTTTTGTTATGATGTGATATGACGTGTACTTTCTTGTAATTCTTTCGATATTTAAACCAATCATATATATAAAAAAATTAAAAATATATTAGTGCTTTATATTTTTGGGGCGTTAAATAAACATTTGGGAGCCTAAGGCAAGGGTTTCACTTGCCCCTTCCTTGGAGCCGCCGTTGAGTGATGGCGGAGTTGAAGAGGAAAAACAGAGGAGGAGGGAACGGCCAAAACAAAGGTCGAAAAGACTTTAAGAAGAGAAAACAAAATTCACATGAAGGTAAAGATGGTAGAAGAAAAGGCCCCCGTTTGCCTAATGCCATGTTAAAGGAGCTTCGATTACCTAAAAGGTCTAATGAATACTCCGATGACGACATTGCTTCTGATGATGAACATGTTAATGATTTTTATGAATATGAAGAAGGGGTTGCTGAAGAAGAATCCAAGAAAAATAAACGATTTGACCCTGTTGATAATTTCCAGTATGAGCTTCCTGATGACTTTGAGGTACTGAAATTTTTTTATTTTGTGCTTTTGAGGTATATTTTTGTAGGGAAGTTTTAATATTTGGCTGGATTCCTTAACGTCTGAGTTTTATTAATGAAGTATCACTGGACTTGAATGATTTTCAAACGGAGGAATTAGTTAAACTAAAATTTGGAACCTACATGAAAGGTATAAAAGTTGCAATCCCTCATTGAATGGTGAAAAAAAGGGCAGCCCGGTGCACGAGACATACCAAGGGACCTTGGAAGGGTGGCGTAGACACCCTACCTAACACAACAAGTATTAGTAGCGGCTTTTACGGCTCAAACCCATTACTATAGGGCACATAGAGACAACTTTATTGTTGTTCCAAGTTCACCTAGACTGAATCCCCGGAGGCAAAAAGTGCCAAAATGTTAAGGACAAAAAGGGATACTGTTTTTTTTTTCTTTTTTTAAAATGGTGGCAAAGGGTGCATGTCTTATGCACAATAATCTTCAGAAAAGGGGAATCAGCTTATGCAGCAGGTATTCACTTTGTGGTAATCAAACCAAAGATGTCAACCACCTATTTCTTCACTGTTCATTTATCTCACAGATATGGAGTTTCTTTTTAAGTATTTTGGGGGTCACCTGGACAATGCTAATGACAACAAAGGAGTTATTACTGAGTTGGCATGTAAGAGGTTTAGAAAAGGCAAAGAGGAAAACCTGGAAGATAATCCCTTCAGTGATTTGGTGGATAGTTTGGATTGAAAGGAATGCTAGAGTTTTTGAGAGCAAACTGGAATCTGTAATTGCCATTATATACATATGTATATCTTGTTTATTTTTTTGGTGCAACATGGCTATTTCAAATGACATTGAGGCTACGGTTTACTTTTTGAGCTCAGTACACAACTCGTAATGTAGTCTACTGTTGTAAATACTTTCACAGCACATTCTAATTGCTGAAATTAGTATAGTTTAACAATCAATATTTTTTGAATTTGCAAGCTGCACAAGATGGGAAAAGAGAATTCGATTTTTTTGGGGCTTTCATAGATTTATAAGCATTGTACTTTTCTATGTAGGATGAAAATGTATCATCAGATGAAGGAGATGGTGATGAAGACGAAGATGGTCGGAGCGGAGATGATGATGATGAAGAGGACAATGGAAGGCATTCACGGTTGTTGCAGGAAATCACTGGACTTCCCACTGATGCTTTTGATGGTAAAATTGCAATTATTAGTAGAATATGATGTGTTTCTTCAAAGTCAATCCGATTATATATTTTGTAACACTGATTTGTATGTGCTACTTGTGTACATATGTGATGTGTTAGTCAAGTAAATTTTAGTTTTTGTAAACATATATATATTATATATATATATATATATATATATTTTTTTTTTGCAATTCCATGTTTGTTCCCCTTTATTTTGTGGGAGAAGCATGCCTTATTAAGTGCTCCACTTTCACAAAACTGAGCATTCTCCTCAACCTGGGGAAAACAGAGGAATTTTTGTCATTACATGGCATTTCTTTGAATACATTGTGTAACACATGACGAGAAGAACTGACCAAAACATGTCTGAATGATAGGCAAGAAGAAGAAAAATGATGTTATTATATCTGAGGCATATCCTGAGTCTGAATATAATCCCAGTCGTGATATTCTGGATGGAGATGGCCGCATTAGCGTCCAGGATCTTCTTGGCCCTCTCCAGGGGAAGTCTGGCTATAGCAAAGTTAGAAAGAGCATGAGTCGGATGGAGAAGAAGTCCATGCCCATGCATGCACCTCTTCCGAAACCAGATCAACAGAGATTGGAAAGGAAGGTAGCTTATGATTTTAGCAAGAAGGATGTTACGAAATGGGAACCTCATGTCAAAAGGAATAGAGAAGCAACAACTATCTATTTTGACGAAGATAAGGACGTCGGATTTTCTACTGTAGGAGCTATAGCTGCTGAATTTGAACCACGAACTGATTTTGAGAAAGAAATTGCTTCTCTTGTTAATGACAATGAGATCGTTGAAGCTCATAAAAAAGATGGTGCAAGGCTTCTTGAACTGAATAAGGTATGGAGGTCATAAAATATTACACCCCTTATTTCATACTAATGTTTTTTCATTTGGTTCTCCTAAAGGAAAACGGTGCCTGTAAATTTTTTATATTATATTAATGGGTACCTCTTTCGCAGATATCTGTAGAAGATGTGAGGGACCGCCAAGACCAGCTAGCTAAGATGCGTAGTCTTCTTTTCCGTCATGAAATGAAGGCTAAACGGGTCAAGAAGATAAAATCAAAAGTGTATCATCGTTTGCTGAAAAAAGATAGATTGAAACAAGCAGGCACTGCAGTTGAAACTGATCCTGAAGCAGCCAAAGAGCAGGCAATGAAACAAGAATTCAAAAGGGCAGAGGTAATTTCTTTCATTACTTGCGTGAACTTACCTAGGAGTCTTTTCTGCTTTTCAGGTTATTTGCTGATTGAGTTTGTCTCTTTTGCGACTAAATTCTATGTAGGAACGCATGACTTTGAAGCACAAGAACAGCTCCAAGTGGGCAAAGCGCATCTTACAACGTGGCTTGGATGTGCAAGACGATGGAACTCGAGCTGCTATTACTGAACAACTGAATCAACATGCCCTTTTGACAAGAAAAGCAAATAACATGAAAGAGAGTAGTAGTGAAGAAAGCAGTGATGATGATGACCTTGAGGAGACTTCTGATGGATCAGATCAGGACGCTGCAGTAAAACTGTTGAAGAAAGCGAAGGACAAGACCGTTGAAGTCTTAGAAGGTGATGAAGAATTGCCTGCGTCAGGAGTGCTTTCTTTACCTTTCATGGTAATTTCATTAATCTTCCCTTTGCAGCACCACTTGATCTCAATTTTTTGAAGTTTGGAATTTCATCTATGGTTATGCATCTCAGCTTGTTTATGTACCATCTTGAAACATTGTCATTTCACAGGTCCGTGGATTGAAAAGAAGGAAAGAAGCGGCCGATGAAGAAGCAAAGCTTGCTCTTAATGAGTATGAGTCATCATTGAAGGAATTCGAAGAGAAGAACGAGCCAGAAACTCAAGGAACAAATATTTTGAGTGGGAGGAGAGTTTTTGGAGCTCAAAAAAAACAGGAACTCGAACCCAAAATGAAAGTGACATCAGACAACTATTATGGTGACAGTGATAGTGAAGGTGAGAGAGATGCCAGAGAAACTGGCATTACTGCTCGTGAAGAAAATAATTTTCCTGAGAGGGAAGTTCATTTTGATCCTAGTTCACTTCGTGAAGAGTCTGAGATTGGTCATGATTCTCTGTTTAAGGTAATTGCATCGTGAACTTCATCAAATCCTGCAGTACCATCTCATATTACCCTCTTTTCTGCGTTGTTTGAGGTGATTAAAGTTCGATTTTGTCCTGGGTTTCAGAGTTTTGAGGACATTGCGAGAGAACCATGCTCAAAGACATCATATGAAGTTTCCATTTTTGCAGACGACTCATGGAAAAAGGTTCAGCTTTTATTCTCTCAAAAATCAATATTCTTACTCCTATTAGCAAAGTTAGTCTTATCGGTATATTTGGTGAACAGATGAATGATTCTTCAGTTAAAGGGAAGCAGACAAAATCTGCAAATGCAAAAAGTGTGATGGCTTTACAGATCACAGAACCTGTTGCGAGTGAACCTGATGGGGAGGTAATCTCTCTATATACTGAATCAACAATGCAACTTTCTCTGACCTGTTTGTTACGAAAGCTTTGCATTTTGCACCCCTAAAGTGTTCTCTTTTTTGTGATCTACACCTTGGCCTAATCCTATGTTTAGTGATTTGCTCCCTATCTCTTTATTTCCTTGCAAAACATAAAGACACTTTCTTTCTTGATTATTCCTGAGGGCACAATAGGGAAAATACACATAAGAAAAAGAAAAAATATGGTGTAAAATAAAATAAAGTTCTCACGTATTAAACCGAAAAAGAAAAAATTCTTGTATTTCACTAAAGTTATGTATGCAGAGGACAATGACAAGAGAAAATGCACTTCGCACTATTTGAGAGAATAGAAATGAAGGGTTTTTTTCCCTCCACTATCATGATAATGACTGTTAGCTTAAATACGAAATGGTCACAGTACTTCCAGCAGCTAGAAGTTGAAGATTGTATATCTTCTATGCTTTTTTCCCCCTTTCTTACTTTCCCATTTCTTCTATGTAACTTCTCCGTATTGCATTTCTTAATTGATAAATCTTACTTTTTCTCCTTTTATTTTCTATCTTTGTGATATGATTAAAAAAATCTGCCTTATTTTCTGCTTCTAACGTCATCAATGTCAAATTAGCAGATTGTAACATCTGCAAAAATAGGGAGAAAATTGGAGCAAGCCCCTTTACAATTGCTTCATTTTGTACTTCAGTTTCCATTTTGAAAAATATGTGAAATGTAAACATATTTTCTGAACTTTTCAAATCGAGTAGGCTCCTTTGCAACCTTGCTAAAGCACAAAAGGTTTCAAAGCTGTGCAAAAGAATGTGGCATTAGCAAACACCAATTCAACAAAATGTAAATAATAATTAACGAAAAGAAACAAGACAGAGAACATTAACAAAATGTTGTTTCCTTTTCAAAGTTGAGTTACATTAGCTTGGTGGGTATCTGATTTGTCATGTTATTCGAAAAAATTCCTTAAGCTTTGCTTACGGCGTAAGTGCTCAAGAATTTAATTTTGGGACCTCTAGGTTTCTTGAGATAGTTTACTGCGTATGCAGTCTCCTGCAAATGTGGTTTCCTGCCCAATATGTAATATTGCTTTTTTCCTATCTTGACCTCGTGGATAGTTAAAAAAGGAGTGTTTTAATTGTTTCACAAGGAAACAGAAGAGAGCACAATTAGAGGTGCAAAACACAGAATTCGTTTGTTGTTATTGACTCTCAGTTCTGCTTGCAGGAAATTGATGAGGATAGTGATACAGATAGTGGAGGAGAAATGGTTGATGGGATTTTATCTTCTGGGACGAAGTCCACATATGAAATCCCATCCCAGGAAGAGCTTATTCGGCGTGCTTTTGCTGGTGATGATGTTGAAGACGACTTTGAGAGAGAAAAACAAGATGCCTTGAATGAGGAAGTTCCCGAGCCTGAAAAACCCCTTTTACTGCCTGGTTGGGGCCAATGGACCAATATACAAAAGAAGAGGGGGCCACCTTCTTGGATGCTTGAAGAACATGAAAATGCCAAAAAGAAAAGGGAAGAAGCACTCAAGAAGAGAAAAGATGCAAATTTGAATCATGTTATTATCTCCGAAAAGAGGGATAAGAAGGTTGGTCATAGATGTATTTCATCCTTTAACCTGATTTAAGAATCAACATTCTTGTGATTGGTGTCAATTTGGATTTTGGATGTTGAGGCTAAACCTAGGCTTTACTGATAGTGATTGCAGACTTCTGTGCATGCGTGAAAAAAATTATTGTTTTTACCTTTTTCCTTGACTTTAAATTAGTGAAACTAAAATCATCTTGGTTATCCATTTCAAAAAAAATAAAAAATCATTTTGGTTATCAAAAAAATTAGTGAAATTAAACTCATCTTCTGCTTCAGTCGAGGTAGCAGTTAAAAAGAAGTTGGATTGCTAATCAAACAAAAAAAAAATAAAAAAAATAACAGACTACTGCAGAAAGCAGTAGAGTAGAGTTTCAACTTCACCATCATTCATTTTACAGGAAAGGTTGTGAACCTGCTCGTCTTTTTAGAAACACTATTCTTAACTTCATGTAGATTTGGATACTTTTCGATGGTCATGCTGCCTGTGCTGGAAATCTTTAGACACTTGTTGAAACACGAGTTAGGTTGTTTCCATTATTTAGCCACACAACAAACTGTTCTCAGGTTTCCTACACCTGTCTCAAGCCTGTTCAACAGATGCATGTTTAGAAAACTGTTGTTTACATGTACAGAAGGCCATCTCTTCAGTGTTGCTTGTCTTTGATCAAAGTGTACAAACTTTTACCGAGATTTGACTCAATTTCTACTTTTCCATGTAGGCTGAAAAGTTACACACGCCAACATTACCTTATCCCTTTACTTCCCAAGAAGTTTTTGAGCAGAGCATTCGGATGCCCATTGGACCTGAATTCAACCCTGTAACGACAGTTGGAGCTCTTACTCGCCCAGAGGTCCGTCCTCAAGCATACTATTTAACTTCATGCCTATATTTTCATATTCTTGTTGTTTCCAGAATTATATGATCCTGCATCTGACC
>ML301753.1:0-89237 GCA_005239505.1 Nicotiana paniculata
GCACCTGCGATCACGCAGGTGCACCCAAAATTCTGAATCTACGGTTCTCGCTTCTGTGGCTCGCATCTGCGAGCCCGCGTCTGTGAGTCCGCACCTGCGACTTGCCAAGCGCAGGTGCGATTATGACAAATCTTGGAGCTTCAGTTGTTGCTCCAAGCTCCCAACTTGGTTCGAGCCTCGTCCGATTGACATTCGGGGCCCTGCCCGAACATACCAACAAGTTTAGAATCATAAAACAAACTCTCTCAAACTCTCGGAACGCCTGAATCAACATTAAAACTAAGAATCACAGCCCAAAACTAATTGAATCAAACTTATGAACTTCAAGTTCTTCAATTCACTCACAATGTGCCGAAACGCACTTAGTCTACTCGGATTGACACCAAATTTTGCGTTCATGTCTTAAATGATATTACAAAACTATTACCGGTCTCGAAATTCTATTTTGACCTCGATAACACCAAAACCCTTTCCAAACAAAATTTAAAGAACTTCTAAACCTTCAAAGAACCAACCTTTGATATTAGGCGCCGAAATGATCCAGGGGCATCCAAAACCCGAGCCGAGTATACGCCCAAGTCCAAAATGATCATACGAACCTATTGGAACCGCCAAATCCCGATTCCGATATTGTTTACTCAAAATATTGACCGAAGTCAAACATAGCCTTTTTAGGCCAACTTAAGGAACTAAGTATTCCGATTTCAACCTGAACCTTTCCAATAAAGCACATCTAGGGAGTCTTATTTAGGGGAATAGGGTTCTAGAAAGAAAAAAGACAGATCGGTTTGTTACCCATAATTAATAAATGGTGAAGTTTTCAATCTTCAAACCAATCTGACACATTTCGAATTAATAAACATGGAGATTTGTAATCTTCAAACCAATCCGATACATTTGGCATTAATGAATGGTGAAGTTTTTAATATCTTAATGAATAATAAATTGAAGTAGAAAGTCACTAAAATTTTAATCTCCAAACGAGTATAATTCACTTAGGCATTTATTTCCAACAAATGGGTAGAAAGAGTCGCGAAGACTTTAATATCAGTGATCGGGTAAAAAAATCATGTAGATTTTGATCTCAAAGCAGGAGCAGATAATCATGAAGATTTCCACAACGGGTGTAGAAAATTATGAGAATTCTAATTCTCTTTCCAAATGGTTCCAACTAAACCACTATAATACTTTAAATAGTTTGATCTCTTTATCTAATCAAACACATATATGTTCATCTTTACATGTATATTATATTTATAATCTCAAGAATACTTCAAGTATTAGTGTAAACCTAATTCATGTCTTACAACCTTGAAAATAACCATCCACATTTATTTATGCATGTCTCCAAATTTCATATATTAGAAAATGATAGAATTTTAATTTTGTCAAGGAATAACAAAATTAATCTTTAGTTTACGTGTTAATCTCTACCATGCATATAAATTTAGATTTGTGATATGAGATCATCACATAATAAACACATATCCTAACGTTCATATATATTGAACTTCATAAATCACAAGGATAGACAATCAATTAAAAGTGAGTCAAGTGAAGAAAGGGAATCCCCCTGACCTATACCCGAATTTTCAACTACATACTTTATCTTTGTGGGAATCCTATTACCTCCCTAAACTTTTTTAAAATGGAATAAATACCACTCTAAAACTAGACAACCAAACTCTTGGCAAGTGGTGAACTACACGTGCTGCCTGTTACGCGGCGCCTTCCTGAGATTCTTTGGAAGGGCGACATAAGGCTAAGCAACCGATGTAAGGGTGGTTATTGTCCGCCAAGTGAGGGCCCCTCCGCACGCTAGACGAGATTGTCAGTGCTGTGCGTGAAAACTAATGCCAACAATTGAGAAAACAGTAATGAGAATGGAATAAAAGCTTGATTGCATTAATAAAAGCTATTATAAAAGAAGGCACCGCGGTATCGAGGGGTAGAGACACCAGTATAGAGAATTGTTTGCTAGAAAGTTTTTGATTTCTTGATCCCCCCTAATAATGCTTAAAAAAAAATAAACGAACATTACAGGAATAGACAAAACTACGCTATAGAAACATAAGGAATGTACATGGAATAAAACTACTCTAGTAATACAAGAAAAATGACTTAGTTTTCTACAGAGATAGAAACAGGTCCGTTGTCAGCAACTTTGTCTCAGGCATCACGATCTGCGCGCGCGGCTTTGTTATCAGCTGCTTGTGGTTGGGTGCTAGCGAGGGAAATTGGTGGGGCGACAGAGGCACATGCGCGCTTGGCACTTGGCACAACCAAGTCCACGGGGCCGTCCGTGGCGCTAGGCATTGGGAGGCTTTCTAGGACACCACAGGGCGCGTCCAAGGGGTCATGGGGCATGGATGGAAAGCCTCCCATGACATGCCCCCCCCCCACCTGAGTTGGTGACGTCCTCTGCGCCTTACTTGCCAAATAATCTTCAATCAGGCTCTTGTAGGCTTTGAGGTTTGTTCCCCTCTCCCAAGTGTTCTCCTCTGCATCACACCCTTGCCATTTTACCAAGAAATCTTGGTGATCCTTCCTGGAGGCATGAAATACCCGGTCATCAAGAATAGCTTCAGCCCGCCTTTTCCCAGCTGAACTAGGGCCACGAATACCAGGTATTATGAGTTGGATCCGTGAAGGATCCTCCGTGTCTTCCTGAAAAGGTTTCAATAGACTGACATAGAAGATGAGATGGATTTTACACCAAGCTGGGGTATCCAGCCGGTATCCAACTTTCCCAATGCATCTTTCAATGGACAAAGGTCAAATATATTTTTGCAACAGGCGAGGGTCATGGACCCCTGAAAATAAGTACCGCTTTGGGATTTTGACCATCACTTTGTGTCCTACTTGGTATTCAACAAAGCGACGAATGTGATCAGCATGCCTCTTCATTCTCATTTGGGCTTTAACCAGATAAGTTCGTACTATCACCATATTCCGCTTCCATTCTATTGATAAGTTAGTAGCACGAGGAAATTTCCCTATGTTTGGTTCATTCACGGTGTGTGGGAGTAGAGGTTGTTGCCCGGTAACAAATGCAAAAGCGCTTTTGTTTGTACTGGAGCTCTTTTGTGAATCGAAACACAGTTGAGCAACATCCAGGAGCTTCACCCAATTCTTCTGCCATCCGGTAATATAATGGCGGAGATATTCCTCCAACATGCCATTGAACCGCTCCGTCTGGCCATCGGATTGTGGATGAAAACTTTGAGTTATGACTCAATTTTGACCCAAGGCACTTAAATAATTAGGTCGAAAAGTTTCTAGTTAAGCGTGAATCGCGATCGCTAACAATGTCTTTGGGCAGGCTTCAATATTTGACGACATGAGAGAGGAAGAGTCGAGCTGTATCCTCAGCTGATATATATTGAGGTGCTACAATGAAGGTGACATACTTTGAAAATCGATCCACAACAACCAAGATAGTTGTAAGATCTCTAACCTTGGGCAATCCGGTGATGAAACCCAGCGACACGCTTTCCCAAAGTCTCTTTGGAACAGCAAGAGGTTCCAAGAGTCCCACTTGTGTCAAGCGGTCGGACTTGTCCTTCTGGCATACTAGACAAGTCCTCACACCGTTGCACGACATCAGCGGCCATTTGGGGCCAATAATATGCACGGCAAAGCAATTCCATGGTGCGTTATTCGCCGGGATGGAACATAAAGTCGGTTCCCTTTTACCTTCAGGAAACCATCCCCCATATAGAACTGGTGAGTGTTGCCCTGTCCTACTAGATCAACCAAATACTGTGCAGCGTAATCCTTAATGAGTAGATCCTGTATCTGGTCCTTAATGGTAGTGGCTCTTTCACTCCCCTTAGGGTGGCGAGTAGGCAGACTGATGCTAGGTCCGCTCTGCGGCTGAGTGCATCGGCCACATGTTTAGACTTCCCGCTTCGGTACACCAGGTTGAAGTTAAATTCCACTAGGAGTTCCTGCCATCGGGCCTGCCAGCCATTCAGCTTTGGCTGGGTCATGAAATGACTAACAGTTGTGTTGTCTGTCTTTACCACGAACGGTGATCCAAGAAGATAATGACTCCAAAGGCGTAAGCAATGAACGACGACCAATAATTCTTTCTTGTGGGCGACATAGCGCCACTCTGCATCCTTAAGCTTCCGGCTCTCGTATGCTACGAGATGACCGTCTTGTAGTAAGACCCCGCCAAGAGCATAACTAGAAGCATCTATTTGTACCTCGAAGGGCTTGGCCAAGTCAGGAAGGGCCAAAACAGGGCTACTAGACATAGCCGCTTTTAATGCATTGAAGGCCTCCGCTTTCCTAGGACCCCAATCCCAAGACGTGACCTTCTTGAGGTGTTCAGTTAATGGTACTGTGATGAGGGAGTAGTTCTTCACAAATCACCAATAGAAATTGCATTGGCCAAAGAACGCCCTCAAGGCATGGATATCCTTGGGTGTAGGACAATTTGTGATGGCTTGGATCTTTTGCTGGTCCATCTTGATCCACCCTTCCTCAATGACATGCTCGAGGAAGTCGATCTATTTTTTAGGAAAGGAGCACTTAGATAGCTTTGCGTCCAACTCATGCTCCCACAACCGGGCTAGGACCTTCCACTAGTGTTCTAGGTGTTCTTCCAGTGTCTGGCTATAGACAACAATATCATCTAAATAGACCACCAAGAATTCATCAATGTACTCTCGGAAGACCTGGTTCATTAGCGTGCAAAACGTGGCTCGGGCATTAGTCAACCCGAACGGCATAACTAGGAAGTCGAACGACCCATATCTTGTCACACAAGTCGTCTTGTGTTCATCACCCTCAGTAATCCGGACCTGCCAATACCATGTCTTCAGGTCAATTTTTGTGAACACATTAGCACTCCCCAATCTGTCGAACAAGTCTTCCATGAGCGGAATAGGATACTTGTTCTTCACAGTAATTTTGTTCAGCGCCCGATAATCCATGCAGAGGCTTGGACTACCATCATGTTTCTTTTGGAAAAGCACAGGGGACCCATATGGGGACTTAGAGGGTATAATGATCCTTGTGTCTAGCATTTCCGTCAATTGTCTCTGAAGCTCGGTGAATTCCAGTTGTGACATTCTGTAAGGGGCCCGGGCAGGTGGCTTCGCACCCGGCACCAACTCAATCTCATGGTCAACAGTGCGCCTAGGCGGAAGTCGCTTCGGCATTTCCTGTGGCATGACATCTTCGAATTCCAGTAGTAGCTCCTTTACGGGTGTAGAAAGTGGTCCCAATGAGCGTTCTACCTCTTCAGGGTAGCCAGAAATTTAGGTTTGTGTCTCTTGACCCCTTTTTTTTTGTTGCAAGGCCGAGATGTTCTCAGCGGCCATCTTCCTAGTTATGCACGGAATTATACAGGGTGTGGCCCCGTTTACCCCCATCATCAGAAGCATGTCCGCATATGGTACATGCATGGTGTTGGTCTGCCTCAAGCATTCCAGTCCCACTATCAGCTCAAAGTCATCTATGATCACCACGCGCAAGGTTAACTTTCCTTCATAAGGCCCCATCTTCATCGGTACTCCTTTTGCTATTCTACCCACTAGCTGAGGAGGTAAGTTGACAGCCTTGACATGGTCCCGACCCTTTCCCACAACTATCCCAACACGCTCCACCTGAGTTGAGGCCAAGTAGTTGTGAGTGGCACCTGTATCTATCATCACCCCAATGAGTTTGCCATTTACCCTCAGTTCAACGAACATCAAGGTCCTCTCTTGCTTAGAAGGAGTCCCTTTATTCGTCTTCTTTTTCCGCTTCTTGGTAATTGGGCGGGGGTCTTTCTTCTTGTGGATACCAGCACTGGTTCCCGCTAATGCCTCCGAAGCAAAACCAACAATTGTATTGAAGGCACCGACTGCTTCGGTCTGTTCATCATCATCTACTTCATCATCCGTCCCCTCATCATAAGCTTGATGGGAATTCATCTGTGCATGTGGACATTCATTATTCCAATGCGGTCTGCCACAATGACGGCATCCTGAGGGGGACTTTCTCCCCCGGTCATTGTTTTTTGATGCAGCACTGTTGCTTCCTGAGGGGGGAGCCTTAGGTTTGCCTGCAGTTCGGTCTCCCCTACTTCTGTTAGGGCCACCCTTGTTGGATTGGCCTCCTTTGTACCCCGCCCGGACAGGCAGCTGCGGTCTATCCTTCCGAGTTTCCATCTGATAGTCCCTAAGTCATTCTGCTTCTTGGATTGCCTTGGGTAGGGTATCCACCCTCTGTCTTTGCAGCTCCTTGCGGGCATAAGGTTTCAACCCTTCCAGGAATGTGAAGAGCTTGTCGTTGTCCCTATGTCGCAGATGTTCAGCATGAGTGCAGAGAATTCTCGCACGTAGTGCTGCACTGACTTGGTCTGGCAGAGCTCCCGTAGTTTCCTCCTTGCATTGTACTCAACATTTTCGGGGAAGAGCTGTAGGCGTATGGCTGCCTTCAGCTCCTCCCATGTCTCCAGAGCTTTTTCACCGGCCATGATAGCTTCGTACTTCACTCGCCACCAGAAATTTACATCACCCTGAAGATACATGGCAGCAGTTGCTACCTTGTTGTCTTCTTCTAGACCTCCCATGGCATCAAAGTACTGTTCGATGTCGAAGATGAAATTTTCCACTTCTTTAGCATTCTTAGCACCACTATATGTCTTTGGCTCAGGAATCTTCAGTTTCTGTGCCAAGGGGGCGAGGTTCGCAGCACCCCCGATTGGATTTCCACCGCCTCGAAGCAAGCCTTGTAGACCAGCATTGACAGCATTGAGCTAGCCTGTCAAGTCGTCGATAGTTTGCTGCATGGCAGTCATCCTTTCTGCCTCTTGTGCCTTGTGGGATAAATCCTCGGCGTGCTCCTGTTGGAGGCCTTCGAATTTATCAAAAATTTCGGCTGTCTCAGTAGCTTCCTTGCCGGTCTCCTTCAGAGTCGCGACTGATGTTTTCTATGTCAATTTCGACCTGGGCCATTCTGCGGTCCAGTTCGTCCAACCTTTGCCCTAGGCTGGTTTTCAGTTCCGTCACCATATCAACGATGAGCCGTAGTACGCCAACCGTCTCCTCAAGGGCCGCAATGCGGTCCCATAATTCACCATGGTCAGAAATGGTGGTAATGCCAATGTGTTTCCTCGTCCGATGACGAGCCTAGGCTCTGATACCAACTGTTACGCGGTTCCTTCCTGATATTTTTTGAAAGAGAGACGTAAGGCTAAGCAACCGATGTCAGGGTGGTTGCTGTCCGCCAAGTGAGGTCCCATCCGCACGCTAGACAAGATTGTCAGTGCCGTGCGGGAAAACCAATGCCAACAATTGAGAGAACAGTAATGAGAATTGAATAAAAGCTTGATTGCATTAATGAAAGCTATTACAAAGAANCCAACATTACAGGAATAGACAAAACTACGCTAGAGAAACACAAGGAAAGTACATGGAATAAAACTACTCTGGTAATACAAGGAAAATGGACTTAGTTTTCTACAGAGGTAGAAACAGGTCCGTTGTCAGAAACTTTATCTCAGGCATCACGATCTGCGTGCACGACATTGTCTGGGCGTGCGGCGTGGCTAGGCGCTCGCGAGGGAAATCGATTGGGCAACAGAGGCACATGCGCGCTTGTCACTTGGCACGACCATGACCACGGGACCGTGCGTGGCTCTAGGCATTGGGAGGCTTGGTAGAACGCCACGGGGCGCGTCCAAAGGGTCGTGGGGCACGGCTGGAATCCCGCCCATGACATTCTCCCCCACCTGAGTTGGCGACGTCCTCGGCGCCTTACTTGCCAAATAATCTTCAATCAGGCTCTTGTAGGCTTTGAGGTTTGTTCCCCTCTCCCAAGTGTTCTCCTCTACATCACACCCTTTCCATTTTACAAAGAAATCTTGGTGATCCTTCGTGGAGGCATTAGTTACCCGGTCATCAAGAATAACTTCAGCCCGCCTTTTCCCGGTTGGAATTTTTGATTTAAGCAATTTGATTGACAAGTAAGGGTGCAATCATTTCAAGTATAGCATGATGAGGGTCCTATACAACCCTTACTTTAGCATAATTAGTAGTTAAGGGTGCAATCATTTCAAGTATAGCATGATGAGGGTCCTAGACAACCCTTACTTTAGCATAATTAGTAGCTACGTACGGACTCTCGTCACTTCGTACGTACGTAGCCCCCACAACTAGACACACATACTAGTTAACTCGCCTATGGAAAAATTTCCCTCTTCCAAGGTTTGAAAGGAGACATACCTCGTCTCACAACCCACTTCTCGATTCAAGAATGTGATCAAACCTCCAAATTTGGTTCCAAACGACTCAAAATAGTCAAACATTATATAAATTAATCAATTTATGCTCAAAAGTGCATATCTCCACTATTAAAGTGATTACCCAACCCTAAATGCAAGATTCCTAAAATTCAACCTCCAGGCCCACGTGCCCGGATTCCGGAAATTTTTAAAGGAAGTAGTTACTCATAGCCTTGAGAAAAATAATATATGATTTTTACTAAGTTGCATAACTATTTTCGTTGTAAAATTTTATTTTTATCAAAATTTAGGTTTTTTATCTAAACCCATGATTCTTAGAAATTTTCATGTTAAAATATACCCATAATCTATATATTAAATTCACATTAGGTAGAAATTACTTACCTTCAAAAGCTAGGTTGAAATCCCCTCCTTAAAAGGTCTAAAATCGCCCGAGAGTGAAAAACATTGTTTTGGAATGGCTTAAGTCCAGTATAAAATATACCCTTCTACCCAGTGATTTTCGCAATTGCGGTACTTTGGTTGCATCTACAGCAAATGCCTCACAGGTGCGCTTCTTCCTTACCTACTCAGGCTCCACATCTGCGGACACAAAAGGGTACTTCTGCGAGCGAATCCGCACCTGCGATCATGGCTTTCGCACCTGCGATCACCCAGGTGCACCCAAAATTCTTAATCTGCGGTTCTCGCTTCTGTGTCTTGTCGCTCGCACTTGCGAGCCCGCGTCTGTGAGCCCGCACCTGCGAGTGGCCGCGCAGGTGCGATTATGAAAGATCTGGGAGCTTCAGTTGTTGCTCCAAGCTCCCTACTTGGACCGAGAGTCGTCCGATCGATACTCGGGGCCCCGCCCGAACATACCAACAAGTTTAGAATCATAAAACAGACTCGCTCGAACTCTCGGAACGCCTGAAACAACATTAAAACTAAGAATCGCAGCCCAAAACTAATTGAATCAAACTTATGAACTTCAAGTTCTTCAATTCACTCACAATGTTCCGAAACACACTTAGTCTACCCGGATTGACACCAAATTTTGCTTGCATGTCTTAAATGACATTACATAACTATTCATGGTCTCGAAATTCTATTTGGACCTCGATAACACCAAAACTCTCTCCAAACCAACTTTAAAGAACTTCTAAACCTTCAAAGAACCAGCCTTTGATATTAGGCGCCGAAATGATCCAGGGGCATCCAAAACCGGAACCGAGTATACGCCCAAGTCCGGAATGATCATGCGAAGCTATTGGAAACGTCAAATCCAGATTTCGGGGTTGTTTACTCAAAATATTAACCGAAGTCAAACATAGCCTTTTTAGGCCAACTTAAGGAACCAAGTGTTTCGATTTCAACCCTAACCTTTCCAAATCTCAAATTAACCATCCCCACAAGTCGTAAAACAATAAAAGCACATATAGGGAGTCTTATTTAGGGGAACCGGTTTCTAGAAAGCAAAACGACAGATCGGGTCGTTGCACATAATTAATAAATGGTGAAGTTTTTAATCTTCAAACCAATCTGACACATTTGGAATTAATAAACATGGGGATTTCTAATCTTCAAACTAATCTGATACATTTGGAATTCATGAATGGTGGAGTTCTTAATATTTTACCGAATAATAAATTGGAGTAGAAAGTCACTAAAATTTTAATCTCAAAAACGAGTATAAATTCACTTAGGCTTTAATTTTCGACAAATGAGTAGAAAGTCGCGAAGACTTTAATCTCAGTGATCGAGTAAAAAAATAATGCAAATTTTGATCTCGAAGCAGGAGCAGATAATCACGAAGATTTCCATAACAGGTGTAGAAAATTAGGAGAATTCTAATTCTCTTTCCAAATGGTTTCAACTAAACCATTATATACGTTAAATAGTTTAATCTCTTTATCTAATCAAACATATATATGTTCATCTTTATATATATATATATTATATTTATAATCTCAAGAATACTTCAAGTATTACTGTAAACCTAATTCATGTCTTACAACCTTGAAAATAACCATTCACATATATTTATGCATGTCTCCAAATTTCATATATTAGAAAACTATACAATTTTCATTTGGTTAAGGAATAACAAAATTAATCTTTAATTTACGTGTTAATCTCTACCATGCATATAATTCTAGATTTGTCATATGAGATTATCACATAATAAACACATATCTTAACGTTCATATGTATTGAACTTCATAAATCACAAGGACAGACAATCAATTCAAAGTGAGTCAAGTGAAGAAAAGGAATCCCCCTGATGTAATATTCGAATTTCAACTACACACTTTATTTTTGCGGAAATCCTATTACCCCCTAAATTATTTTAAAATGGAATAAATACCACTCTAAAACTAGACAACTAAACTCTTGGCAAGTGGTGAACTACACGTGCTGCTACATGTATATTTAGTACTTTTTTTTCTTCTTTTTTCTTTTTCTTATCCTTTAAATTTATAGACGAGGGAAGAGTGAGATGGAGAGGTGCAATCCAAAAAGATGTCTCTTCCATTTCTCATTCATACTCTTTAAAGAAAATCCAACAGAATTTCTTAAAAATATTTTCGGGTGATTTTCAATTTTTCCAAGAAAGCCGAAGTATTCTTCTATTGATGTTTATCGAAATAAATAAAATAATTTTTTGGGGACCATACATTTATTATTGTCCTTAATAATGTATGAAACTTATTCTCAAGATGAATACCTTAGGGGATGAGTGGATTCTGTTTTGCTTAGTTGTTTCATTCCACAATTAGTTAAAAACAAAAAACAGATAGTCAACTTAATCATTTTATTAGAATTAATGCAAAAGCGGTAGGAAAACAAAATACTTTTAAATTACTTGTATAATGAATCTAACACTAAACTTACTGTTACGCTCACAGAAGAAACAAATCGTTAACTTTTATTGTCTTAATGTTGCATGTTGTGTGAAATGGATTATTGAATTATTTCTTAATGAGGTTACAATTATTTTATAGATAAGATATGTATTTGATTATGGGCAAGAAGTATACGAGTTTAAACAGCATACGAGATAAATAATAAAAACTTTGTGCAGAGGCGGATATTGTGTTTTACTTACGTTCATCCGACCTTCACGCCATCCCCATAAAAGACCCAACTACAAATTTTGCCACCCCTAAGAAAGAATTTTACAAAAATAAGCTCAGCGCGACACGACCAGTAAACATAAAATGGACACAAATGTAATTATAGGTGGTTCATCAGAAAATTGATTTTATTTAAATAAAAATAATAGTTTTTTCTGAAGAAAAAATGAGGTGGAATGTTTTTCTGCCGTGGATAATAAATTAATGCGATTGAGGGACATAAACTATTAAAGGCGTTTAAGTTGATGTGTGTCACGACCCAAATACCTAACCCGTCGTGATGACGCCTATCGTGGAACTAGGCAAGCCGACATTCTCAATATGCTTTCAATATATGACAGAAATGACTTAAGACAATTAAATTAACCGGAGGTGTACATAACAACGAGGAAAAACCAAAAACACAAGTGCGTAATAATATCCCGACATCGGGGTGTCACTAAGTCATGAGCATCTAACGACCTGTCTAGAAACAGAGTATACATCAGTCTGGGCCAAATGCCAATACAAGAGAGAAACGTGAATAAGAAAGGAGAGACAAGGATTGGGGACGCCATCAACTACCTTGTAAGTCTCCGATAATCAGCTACGCACGAGATCAACACCCTCTGTAATTGGACACAACTGGATCTGCACATGAAGTGCAGGGTGTAGCATTAGTACAACCAACTCAGCAAGTAACATAAATAAATAAAGAACTGAGATGCAGTGACGAGCTATGTAAATACAGTTCATTTAAGAAGTTTACAGTAAATTGTGAACATACTTACAAATCTGGCAATTTATGTCAAATCAATTCGAGCTCAAGTAAACCAGATATAAATCTTTCAGAAATTGCACAACAATGATAGATAACAGCTAAGTGCAACAATAATTAAAAACAAGTACAACCTATCAAGGCAACAATCACTCAACTTATCTCAACCGCTCATACACCCGTCTCTCAGCCCTCAATACACACTCTCAATAGGTACATGCACTTAGTAGGGGTGTACAAAATCCGAAGGAGTTCCTTCAGCCCAATCGCTATATTGCTGTGGCATGCAGACCGACCCAATCTTTTTGCGGCGTGCAACCCGATCCATAATATATATATATATATATAGCCCGAAGGCTTGTTGCACTGTGCAACCCGATCCATAATATATATATATATATATATATATATATATATATATATATATATATATATATAGCTCGAAGGCATGTTGCGGCGTACAACTCGGTCAATATACCTCACATAGCTCACAGCTCGGCACTCAGGCCATATCTCAGTCACTAACCTCTCCAGCCTCTCCGGCTCACAAAATTATTAATATTAAGCCCAAACAGAGAATACAACAAGTATTAACAAGAAATTCAAGAGAATAGAGATATGATACACAAGTAAGACGGTGCCTGAGTACAAGATATCAATTAGCAGTCAATTCAACAAGTATACCACTGCTACGGGTCCCAACAGTGATATCATATGGCCTAAGCATGGTTTCTAACCTGAAAGGCCGTAAAATTGCTAAAAGATAAGGAAAAACAGGTAATAACAATGGGCTATTCGACCTCATAGTCTCTGGGGACGGACCAAGTCACAATCCCTCACGGTGCATGCTCACAAGCCAGTCACTAGCATGTGTGTCACTTCCAATTGATCACATCACACCAATTTCGGGTTTCATACCCTCAAAATCATATATAAGATTGTTACTTACCTCAACCACACAGAAATCCTACTCTGAAATGCCCTTGCCTCATGAATCAGCCTCCAAATGCCCCGAATCTAGCCACAAATAATACGGATAATCAATATAGTCTAAAAGGATCAATTCGACAACTTAATCAAAATCCGACCTCATTTTCCTCTCAAAAACCCCAAAATTCACTCTCAAATTCTCAAGCCCTAATCTACCAAATCTCACCTACAAAACTCACCAACTAGGTGTAAAAAGTTAGTGGGGAAACACTATTATTGAAGATAAATAGGCATAAGGAACTTACCTCAGTGATTACTTCGAAATCCCTCTCAATATCCCAAAAATCCGAGCTAAAAAATGATGAAAACGGTGAATAGTCTCGAAGTCTTATATTTATAGGTTCTGCTCAGCAAAACCGCACATACGGACCTCTTGTCGCTTCTACGACGCTGCACCTGTGGAAATTCCATCGCAAGTGCGAATTTCACTTAAAATCCCATACTTCGCTCTTGCAGCTTCACGACCGCATCATCGGAAATCGCAAGTGCGAGAATCCATCGCACTTGCGGCCAACAATCACACTTGCACCCAGCTGTCCACTTCTGCAACCCTCACAGGTACGAGAAAGTCTTCGCACCTGCTACTTCTGCCCAACTCAACCTTTGCCGCTTCTGGGGTTCCTTCTCCGTTTCTTCGGACTCGCACCTGCGGTTGCCAATCTGCAGGTGCAATTACGCCAGCAAAAACAGCACTTCAGGTGCTCATCCAATTCAAAAACCAAGTCTGAAACCTCCCGAATTCCACCCGAGGCCCCCGATACCTCAACCAAACATGCCAACAAGTCATATAACCTTATTCAAACATAGTCTAACCTTAGAATTACTCAAAACAACATCAAAATGACAAATTACACCGGATTAATGCCTAAAGAACTTCTAGACTTTCAGATTCCATAAAAAATGTCGAAACTTATCAAACCACGTCCGATTAAACTCAAATTTTTCACAGATGTCAAAATTTCCACTGCCGGCGAAATTCGCCAATATTCCAACTTTCGCTAATTTAAGCCCAATTCTACTATGGGCCTCCAAATCACATTTTGGACGTGCCACTAACTCCAATATCACCTAACAGAGCTAACCAAATAATCAAAATTTAAATCTGAGGTCGTTTACACACAATTCTACATCCGGTCGACTTTTCCAACTTAAGCTTCCAATTAAGAGACTAAGTGTCTCAATTCCTTCCGAAACCACTCCGTACCCAAACCAACTAACCCTGTAAGACATATAAAAATTTTAAAGCACAAAAGAAGCAGAAATGGGGGAAACATGGCAATAACTTTCGAAACGACCGGCCGGGTCGTTACATCTTCACCCTCTTAAATAAACGTTTGTCCTCGAACGGGTCTAGAAACATACATAGAGTCTCAAATAGGTGTGGATATCTTCTCCGCATCTCTCGCTCAGTCTCCCAAGTAGCCTCCTCCACGGGCTGACCTCACCGCACCTTCACTGAAGATATATCCTTAGACCTCAACCTTCAAACCTGCCGCTCCAAAATGGCCACCGACTCCACATCATATGTCAAGTCACCATCCAACTGAACCGTACTGAAACCGAAATCATGTGATGGATATCCAACATAATTTCAGAGCATAGAAACATGCAACACTGAATGCACACTCGACAAGCTAGGTGGCAAGGCAAGCTTGTATGCCACCTCCCCAATTCTCTAAAGTACCTCAAAATGCCCAATGAACCGAGGGCTCAACTTTCCCCTCTTCCCAAACCTCATAACACCCTTCATGGGTGATAACTTCAGTGGAACCTTCTCCCCGACCATGAAAGACACATCACATACCTTTTTGTCAGCATAGCTCTTTTGCCTAGATTGCGCCATGCGAAGCCGCTCCTGAATCAATTTCACCTTGCTTGATGCATATTAGACGAAGTCTGTTTCCAAGATCCTAGCCTCACCTGGCTCAAACCATCCCACCGGAGATCTACACCGCCTCCCATATAAAGCCTCGTACGGAGCTATCTGAATTCTCGACTAATAATTTTTGTTAACTGCAAACTCCACGAGTGGCAGAAACTGGTACTATGCATCCCCAATGTCAATGACACAAGCGCGTAACATGTCATCCACAATCTAGATAGTGCGCTCGGACAGTCTGTCTGTCTAAGGGTGAAAGGTTGTGCTCAACTCAACGTGAGTACCCAAATCTCGCTGCACGACCCTCCAAAACTGCGATGTAAACTGTGTGCCTCCATTGGATAGTACCAACTCTCCGAAACTGGGACACCATGAAGGCAAACAATCTCTCAGATGTAAATCTCAGCCAACCGCTCTGAAGAATAAGTATTACTAATTGGAATGAAGTAGGCGAACTTGATCATCCAATCCACACACCCATATAGCATCGAACTTCCTCGAAGTCCGTGGGAGCGCAACTACAAAATCCATGATGATTCGTTCCCACTTCCACTATGGGATATCTAACCTCTGAAGTAAGCTACCCGATCTCTGATGCTCATACTTAACCTGCTGACAGTTGAGACACCGAGACACAAACCTAACTATATCCTTCATCATCCTCCTCCACCAATAGTGTTGTCTCAAATCCTGGTACATCTTCGCGACACTTGGATGGATGGAATACCGCGAGCTGTGGGCCTCCTCAAGAATCAACCCCCGTAGCTGATCTACATTTGGCACACATATTTGGCCTTACATCCTTAACACCCCGTCATCACTAATAGTCACATCTCTAGCATCACCTCGCTGAACCCTGTCTTGGAGGACGAGCAGATGAGGGTCATCATACTGACGCTCCCTAATACGATCATAAGTGAAGTCCTAGAGACCATAAAGTCCAATACCCGGCTCGGTCTGAAAGATCCAATTTAACAAGCTAGCTAGCTAAGTCCTGAACATCCAATCCAATGGTCTCTGTTACTTGAAGATATGCTAAGCTCCCCAAATTCTCCGCCCGGCGACTCAAGGCATCGACCACCACATTGGCCTTCCCAAGAAGGTACAAAATGGTGATGTAATAGTCCTTAAGAAGCTCCAACCACCTCTGCTAACGCAAGTTAATATCCTTTTGCTTGAACATATGCTGCAAACTCCGGTGATCAGTGTAGATCTCACAATGAACCCCATAAAAATAATGCAGCCAAATATTCAAGGCGTGAAAGTATCTACCAACTCAAGATCATGGAAAGGATAGTTCTTCTCATGGGTATTCAACTGGCGTAAAGCATAAGCAATCACTCTACCCTAATGCATCAGAACACACCCAATACCTATCCGCGACACATCACAATACACTGTGTAATAACCAGAAGCTGATGGCAGGACTAGATCTAGAGCCGTGGTCAAAACAGTCTTGAGCTTTTGAAAGCTCTCTTTGCACTCATCCGACAACCTGAATGGAGCACCTTGTTAGGTCAATTTGGTCAAGGGAAATGCAGTAGACGAGAAACCCTCCATAAAATGACAGAAAATTTCCTGCCAAACCAAGAAAGCTTCGAATCTCTATGGCTGAGGACGATTTGGGCCAACTATGGACCACCTTATTCTTATTTGGATCCACGTGAATACCCTCACTGGACACCACGATCCTCAAGAGCGCCAATGAACTGAGCTAAAATTCACACTTGGAGAACTTTTCATAAAGATTCTCCTCCCTCAATCTCTGTAACACAATCCTCAGATGCTGGCATGCTCCTCCTGGCTACGAGAGTACACCGGGATGTCATCAATGAATACAATAATGAACGATTCCAAATAAGGTTGTAACACACTGTTCATCAAATGCATGGACGTTGTTGGTGCGTTGGTCAGCCCAAAAGACATCACTAGGAACTCATAATGGCCATATCGGGTCCTGAAAGCTATCTTAAGAATATCCGAATCCCGAATCTTTACTTGGTGATACCCTGACCCTTAAATCAGTCTTAGAGAACATCCTCACTCCCAGAAGTTGGTCAAATAGATCATCAATACGTGGCAAAGGATACTTTTTCTTGACTGTGACCTTGTTCAATTGCTTGTAATCAATGCACATCCTCATAGAACCATCCTTCTTCTTTACAAATAGAACCAGTGCAGCCCAAGGTGAAACTAGGCCAAATAAACCCCTTATCAAGGAGTTACTGAAGATGTTCCTTCAACTCTGCCGATGCCATACGATATAGTGGAATAGAAATGGACTGAGTGCCTGATAATCGGCTTAAAATATGCATATTTTGATATATATCGCCTCATATATTGCTCATGTCTCCATGATTTGAGATATATAATATGATTTTTGTTCTAATTTCTTATATTTCTATGTGTAGGGATCATTCAGATGCAATTTGGGACGAAAGGGCGCGATATGGAGCGAAATTGGGAAGAAAAGGCAAAAAGTGGAATTTGAGGGGCACATGCAGTGTGGGGCGATGCCTGTGGCATAATTTATAGTGTAATTAAAGGGTGAGCGCCAGCGCCAGCGCCCCACGCTGCCCTGAATGCGCAAAATTGGAAATTGGCTAGTTTCAACTAGGATTCGATTATTTTTACCCCAAGACGCCCCCAACTCATATAAAAGCCAACCTAAACCTATTTTGAATACGGTACGTGACTTTGAGAGGAGAACAAAAGTACGAAACACTCGGGAGCCTTGATTTGATAAATTCTTCCATTCTTCCTCTATTATTTATTAATTTTATGTTTGAAAACATTAATTTTGATGGTTGTATCAAAATGAGTGGCTCAGAACTTTATTGTTCTAGAGTCATGGGTGATTCATGAATGTTGATGTTTAAAGTTTAATTTGACGAAGTTGATTTTATCATATTGAGTTGTTTATTTGATTCTATTTTTAATTATTTTTCTAAGTAGCTAACAATGAAATACTATCTACGAATCTAGAGTTGAACTCGAAAGTGAGAATTCTAGATTGCATATATATTGAAATAGAGCAGGTTCTTGAACCGGGGCAACAGGGAATGAGTTCGCGGTTAGGATAGAAGTATACCTAATTGCCTTGCTTGGTTAAAATACATGAAGTGTAAATGCATTCTTGTTAGTCTTAATTCCATAGACATATAGGAATTAAGCTAGCTTGATTAGGAAAGTAAGTAATCGACAGATTCTTATGAGTAATATCAATATTGTAAATCAACAATCCAGATAATCAATTAGTCATTTTAAGCCAAGAACGTAATATGATTGTTAGCTAACTCGTGGCCCTAGAATATCATCTCCTATTTATTGTTATCCAAAATTGTCTAAGTGTTGTGGTTGATTTCTAGTTATTTCATTGCTTGATAGTTTTAGGTAGTAAATTAGTCAATTATATATTTTGTGAGAAATCTCTTGAATCTATAAGTTATTTGAGTTTGAATCAGTTAAAAGTTAATCATAAGTCTTCATGGGAACGATACTCTACTCACTACTCTATTACCTGACGGTCACATATACATTCATGAGTGTGTTTGGTCGTAACAAGTTTTTGGCGCTATTGTCTGGGACATAGAAATTAGCTACTTGACTGACTTAAGCTTTTATTAGTTATTTGTTCAAGTTTTAATTTTCAGTTTGCGTTATTTGTGTTAACGCATGCTCGTCTCTTGAATGAGGACGAGTAGAAGCGCAAACAACCTCCTTCCTCTTGATCCTGAAATTGAACGAACACTTCACAGAGTGAGGAAGGAAGTCGAAACTAGAAATAGAATAGAAAAATAGTTGAACATCGTAGTCCAACCACAACCAATAGAGATGGCAGTTAATGAAGAGTGTGCATTGATATAAGCTGCAAGGCCTAATCTTGCTGATATGACTCAAGCTATTGTGAAGCCTGATATCACAGAGCATTTTTAACTCAAACAGTACATGGTATAGTTGATTCAGTCCACATGGCTATATGTGGGTCTATCTCATGAAGACCCGCATAGGCACATTTAGTATTTCTTGGAAATTACGGACAATTACAATTATTCGAACGTTTCCAAGGACTATGTCAGGCTGACATTATTTCCCTTTTCATTGCTAGGGGAAGCTAAGGAATGGTTGAAAAGGTATCCTGCGAACTCAATCCACACTTGGGATGATCTAGCAATGAAATTCTTAATCATGTTTTTCCCCACTAAGAAGACAAAGTCGCAGAGGGGCCAGATTCTTGGGTTCTAACAAAGGGACGGAGAGACACTTTGTCAAGCTTGTGAAAGATACAAGAAGCTACTCAGAGAATGCCCGCATCATTATCAGACTGATGAATTATTGGGTCACACTTTTGTTGATGGGATAGACGAGGCGACAAAGATGAATCTTGACTCAGCTTGTGAGGGTAGTTGCATGGCGAGGCCGTATAGTGAAATCCAACTCTTGCTAAATAACTTCACTGCTAATGATCATAATTGGCAAGGAGATGGGGACTCACGAAGAGAAATTAAACAGAAAGCAGTCAGGGTGATTGAGCTCGATGACTTCTGAACCATGAGAGCCGATATAGCAAAATTGGCAAATCAAATGAATAGAATGACAATGCAACAAACACAATAGATTCAACATGTACAACATATGTCTATTTGTTGCGAACTATGTGGTTACAGTCATATGAGTGACATGTGCCCCACGAATCCTGAATCTATATACTATGTGGGGCAATAAAGCAGAGGTCGTATGAATCAACATGCACAATATGGGAACACTTACAATCCAAATTTGAAGAATCATCCTAACTTCTCATTGCGTGGAAACGAGCCGACTCAGAATCATTATATGCCCCAAGGAAATTTCAATAAATCTCAGAAGTTACCCCAACAAATAGAAGAGAATACGAATGACTTGCTGAAGAAGTTGTTGCTTGACAGTCAACAGCTCAGGACCGATTTCAGAAATCTTGAGAGGCAAATGGGGAAATTAGCAGCAAATGAAAATACTAGACATGCAGGCGCTCTTCCCGGTGATACAGAGAGGAACCCTCAAGTTAATGCAGTTACACTCAGAAACGGGAGGGAGCTAGAGGAAGTACCAAAGAAGAGAAAGGACAAGTCTATACCTAAGGGGGGGTTGATTCCTAAGGAAACAGACGAGTCAAAGAAAAATGATGCATGTTTAGAGCCAGTGGAGGCTGCAAGTCCACCACCACCTTTCCCCAAGAGATTGCAGAAAAAGAATGATGATCACATGTTCGACAAATTTCTCTCTATGTTGAGCCAGGTTCAATTGAATATTGCATTGGTGCATGTACTTCATGAAATTCCAAAGTATGCTAAGTACATAAAAGATATTCCAGCGCACTTCATTATCCTAGATTGTGAGGCTGATGAACATGTTCCAATCATATTGGGATGACATCTTTTGGCTACTGGTGATGCAGTTACTAAAGTGAAAGAGTGAAAAATTATTATGAGGGTGGACAACGAAGAAGAAGTCTTTAATGTCTACAAAGCAATAAAACTTCCCCGCCACTATGAGGAGCTCTCTATGATATCTCTTGTGGAGGTGGATGAGCAACTTCTTGACACGAGTGTATATCTAGGCGACTCTCTAGGGAAAGCACTCATATTGTTCGATACCTTGGAGATTGATGATGAGGTTGAAGAGATGATGCATATCGTAGATGCATCATGTGCTTACGTGTAGGGATTACACCCCTTTGAGCCCCTAAATAGGTCAAGTGGGCCTCCTCAAAAGCCGTCGATTGAAGAAGCTACAAAATTGAAGAATGCCACCCGAAAGGACCACTTTCCCCTCCTCTTTATTGACAAAATGCTTGATAGATTAGCTGGCTAGGAATACTACTGTTCCTTAGATGGTTATTCGGGGTACAATCAGATTGCTATAGCCCTAGAGGATCAAGAGAACACCACATTTACTGTTCCCTAGATGGTTATTCGGAGAAGTGTTAATGGATGATTTGTTTTGTGTTTGGGTGTTCTTTTGATAATTATTTAATGAACCTCGATAAAGTGATTGCTAGGTGTGAAGAGAAAAACTTGATACTAAACTAGGAAAAATTCCATTTCATTGTACGTAAAGGTATAGTCTTGGGGAACAAGGTGTCCAAAAACGGTCTGCAGGTGGACAAAGCAAAGGTGGAAGCAATTGAAAAATCGTCTTCACCGACATCTGTCAAAGGCATTCGCAGTTTCTTGGGTCATGCAGGTTTTTATCGTCGTTTCATTAAATATTTGTCGAAAATTTCTTCTCGTTTGTGCAGGATTCTTAAGAAAGATGTCCCCTTCAAGTTTGATGATGCCTATTTGAAAGCATTTGAGGAGCTCACGGAATGTTAGTGACTATACCAATTATCATTTCCCCATATTGGGCGCAGCCATTTGAGTTAATGTGCGATGCTATTGACATAGCAATCAGAGTTGTTTTGGAGAAAATGAGGGATAAAATATTTCACTCCATTTATTATGCAAGTAAAACTCTGAATCCAGCCAAAATGAATTACACAGTTACTGAAAAAGAGTTGCTTGCAGTGATGTGGGCGTTTGACAAGTTCAGATCCTATATAGTGGCAACCAAAGTCATCGTCTACACAGATCATTCAGCTATCAGATACTTGTTTGAAAATAAAGACGCCAAGCCGAGGCTAATTCATTGGGTCTTCCTCTTGCAAGAATTTGACTTAGATATCCGAGATACAAAAAGGACAGAGAATCAAGTGCCTGATCACTTGTCCAGATTAGAAAATCAGAGCCATGAAGCTGAAGGAGGGTCAACCAAAGAAACATTTCCTGATGAGCATTAGAAATTACCTAAAGTGAAGCCCCATGATATGCAGAGTATGTGAAATTTATTGCAAGCGGGGTGACGCCACCAGAATTGACACCCGATAATAAAAGAAGGTTCCTACATGACGTGCGACACTACATGTGGGATGAGCCATTCCTATATAGGCAGTGCATAGATCAGTTGGTACGAAGGTGTGTCCCCGAGGAGGAGATGAATTCAATATAGCATGATTGTCATGCTTCACCATATGAAGGTCATCACGGTGGGGATAGAACCGCCCAAAAAGTGCTACAATAAGGTTTCTATTGGCCAAAATTGTTTAAAGATGCATATGCCTTTGTTAAAAAGTGTGACAGGTGACAAAGAAGCAGAACAATCATGAAGAAGCACGACATGCTTTTGCAAAACTTTATGGCAGTGGAACTTTTTGATGTTTGGGGGATTGATTTCATGGGACAGTTCCTATACTCCAATGGTGACACGTACATCTTGGAGGCGGTCGACTTGGTTCTAAGTGGGTGGAGGCCATTGCTCTTCCTACTAATGACGCAAAGGTAGTAGTAAACTTTGTAAAGACGCACAACTTTACACGCTTTGGGACTCCAAGAGTGTTGATAAGCGATTGAGGAACTCACTTCTGTAACACATTGCTGAATAATGTTCTTGCAGAGTATAGAGTTAAGCACAAGGTTTCCACTTCCTATCATCCCTAAATGAGTGGTCAAGTGGAAGTTTCAAATATAGAGGTAAAGCATATTTTGGAGAAAGCAGTAAGTAGGAATAGAAAGGACTGAGCCTAGAAGTTGGATGATGCATTATAGGCATATCGAACTGCATACAAAACTCCCATAGGTACTTCTCCGTATAAGTTAGTTTATGGGAAGGTGTGCCTTTTACCCATCGAGCTTGAACACAAAGCCTATTGGGAAATCAAAAAGTAGAATATGGATATGGACTTAGCTGGTGAGAAGAGGTTGCTGCAACTCAACGAGCTTGATGAGTTTCGATTGCATGCATATGAAAATGCCAAATTATTTAAAGAGAAGACGAAGAGGTTCCATGACAAGCACATCCAACATCGAGAGTTTGAGCCAAGTCAAGAAGTTCTCTTGTACAATTCGAGGTTGAAGCTTTTCCCCGGGTAGTTTAAGTCTCGTTGGGTAGGTCCTTTTGTTGTGGTAAGTGTGAGGCCTAATGGAGCGGTGAAACTGCGTGATACGAGTTCAAATGGTACATTCTTAGTAAATGGCCAGAGAATAAAACATTATTGGGCGGTGACATTGCACGTCACAAGACCTCGATGGACTTGGCCGATGCTTAAAAATGTGTTGAGTTGTGCCGCGATGTTAAATCAGGCGCTCATTGGGAGGCAACCCAATTTTTACTGATTTCGTAGCTTAGTTTTTTGTTTTCTTTTAGTTTGAGTAGGCTAATTTTTTGTTTTTCTTTGTAGTTGCAAAAATCTTAGGTGGGAATGGTATGGGGTGTGTGTAATGAAATTTCTGAGAGTATTTTTAGTCTTCTTTCTCCAACAATCCCCAATTACGTCGATGTTACGCTTCAAAGTATTATATTACGATGATGTTATGCTACGTAGTATTATATAACGATGATGTTACACCCTGCAGTATTGTATGTTAGATTTGTTGTAAGATAATTGAAATCAATTCAAGGACAAGATTATTTGGAGATTATAAGTATTACGCTATTTGAAACAAGTGATAAGCAAATTCGTAAAGGTGAGGGGATAAGCGAACCGAAGAAAATGAGTTCCGTCGAAGTTTGAAATTTTGGGATAAAATACGGTCCGAGCCAGAATACCTAGTATTTATGGACTAGTACCGTACAAGGTACCACATGATCATAATAATAACGTGTACAAGGTGTGTTTAAAGTGAGTAGTATTTCAAGTAATTTGAGATAATTCTTAATTATGTGGATAATTATGTAATTATTGGTTAATTGGGAATTAACAAACTAATTAAAGAATTATGTGGATAATTATTGGATAAGGATTTAATCCTTCACGTGGCAGCCAACAAAGTCACAAAATGTGACTCTTAAAATTCACATATAGGTGGAATATTTACAATAATAGTTGGCTAAGTCATCCACAAGGATGGGGCCCACAACCCCGATATTAAGAGACTTCCCATATGCTTAGCTTATACTTATACTTGCTTGCAAACAGATGAATCTCAAACCAAAGAGTTTATACGAAATCTTAAAAAAAAGTAACGAATGAAGCTCAACAATTCCTATGAAAATGTAGCAGCGTGAAATCACGGTTCTAAGGGAGTACGGTACAATCTTTCTCAAGAATATCATACGGATTGTTCTCTAATTTGATCCGCCGTTACGTGTTCTTTGCAAAAGACGTGTGTTAGAGGGATTGTCAAGAGAATCGGTTCAGGTATGTTAAGTCTATCCCTTCTTTCTTTTTGGCACGATCCATATGATACAAACAAAACGAGAAAATGCACAGCTTCCATAAATGACTCTATTCATAGAAATGCTAGAGATGCTTATGTTCTTGATTCCCCACGTCCTATTATTCTATCATATGTTCATGCGTCTCAAAAAATATATAAGTTGATAAAGTTTACTTCATGATATTAATCGAAGGCATAATGGTCTTATGACACTCGGAGAGATTTTATTGATGTACTTCTCATGCATTGCATTCATTTATACATGTACATGGGATATGGGAAAAGGTTACGACGTTATATACGCAACACCAACTGATCAGCTGGTATAGGTTAATAATTTTGCCCACAGTGGATGAGTTCATATGATGGGATGCCCTCCGAGGCTTGAAGATGTTATGAACACATATACCTATGCACGACATGACATTCATATGCATATGCACGACTCTATAAGTATTTCATGATTTATAGAGTTATCCAGACTTACAGGTTGAGTTATGTACTCCATGTTTCTTCCATGTCCTTTATATACTTATTTATGTGCCTTACATACTCGGTATATTATTCGTACTGACATTTATTGGGGACGATCCATTCATGGTTGCAGGTATATAAAATTAGTTTGATGATCCCTTATAGTAGACGAGGTTAGCATTCAGCGAAGGATCGATAAGACTCCACCTCACTCAGAGTGCAGCCGAGTCTTTACATTATCGTGTCAGAATTTTGCTACATACTTATGGGTAGGTTTGTACGCTGTCCCATTTGATGTTAAATACTCTTAGAGGCTTTGTAGATAGAGATTAATTTTGTATAGTATGTCAGAGGTCTTGATGGCCCATATGTACTCATTTTTAAGAAAGATGGTTCAATGTATACATTTCTTTCCCACTTATAGTTATACATTTCGAGTTGTGGCCATGTTGGCCCAATTACTAATGATAGTGCAATAAGAAAGATATGTTACATTGGTACTCGGTTGAGTAAGATACTGGGTGCCCAATGTGACCCTTCGATGTGGGTCGTGCAAAAGTGGTATCAGAGCAGTTCTATCCTAGGGAGTCTACAAGCCGTGTCTAGAAGAGTCTTATTTATGGGTGTGTTGTGCACCACAATTAAAAGAAGGAGGCTACAATGTATTTTGGACAGTCACTCTTTCTTCTTACTCTAGATCGTGTGGTAGAGCTCAGTTATAAGAACTCAATTTCCTAACTCTATCTTATTCCTAATATGGCGATACCTACATCTAGAAAGATGGTTGGTAAGGGATTAAATGTGACTGTGGAAGAGTTGAGTCAGAGGAACTCGATTTTGCATCATGCTTATGATGAGCAAATGTGAAGTTTTCAGCATAACATGTGTGTAAGATTCTTGATAAGGAGCCTTAAGGCATGAATAGCTATCCACCCATATGGTGAAAAGCAATGAGAGATTCAGAAGGAATATACAAGTTTCAAAAAGTAAGAGAAGAAAGATGAAGAAGGGTACGAGGTACCCACTTAATGAAAATGGTCATCTACAATTTAGGAAGAGAGATACAAGAATTTTGAGTTACCTTCAACAGTGATAGAGGTATGTACAATTGGCCGAACCGAACTCAGTTATGCCCTATAGGAGCTAACAAATATGGTTTAAGAAAAGGACGACATATCGGGATCCGACTGGGGTTAGAGTAACCCAAAATGATTGATGGATTATTGGCATTAGTTGGCATTTCCGAAGGATATTGCAAATGTGTTAATAGATCTCCTTGTGTGACACCCGCATGGTGCACTCTAAAATAGTACAACTAGATATGAGTACTACAAAGATAGGCACTGGAAGCCTTGAAGGGATAAATATTACCTTAGTGTGGCTCTCGTCCCTAGTAAAGAAAGAATGTTAGGTAACCTAAAGGGCCACTATGTGGAACTAGGGGAGCTAAAAGGAAAAGAATATCTTGTTAAAATTTTCAGAATAAAGTGATAGACTGAAAATGTTAGCATGGAAATAAGAAGAGAGTTAATGAAGAGTTATGAGTAAGATGTGATACATGGATGGCAATAGTAGATAAAAAAAATGACAGTATTACAAAGTCTATAGGCAAGTGAAGGAAAATACGAGAGGTGACAGGCCTTGAGACAACAAAAAAGTATATGTCATAAAGTCACATCCTTATTTCGAGAAATAAGTTTAAGACTCTAACGTGATTACCAAAAGGAAAAGTTATGGACTTGTGAACAAGATAAACTAAACATGAATTAGGGACTGAGTGATATGATAATAGTCAGCATCATGAGGATTTTAGATTGCGTTCCGGCGATAATAGAATAGACGACAGAAGAATACCCTTTAATTGTCATTCAGGAAGATGCTTCCCTAAAGCAAGCAATGTGAGAAAAGTTAAGCTTACGGGACTATGTGTGCCAGTTACACTAAGTGTCACCCTCGTGAGTAAGGAATTTTGTTATCCTTGGTACAGAAGGATTACTGCCAGGCGAGTAAGAGTCATTGACGATGTGAAAAGACGCTAAAGATAAAGAGGTAAAACGTCTTTAGGTAGATCGTCGTGGCTCCAAATCCTAGTACTACCCTAAAGGGGGGAATGTGGAGTTATGTGGCATTAAGTTAGAGTTAAGTGGTTCTAGTAACTATGGAATGGTAAAGGAAGTGCGATAGAAATGAGAAAGGGATGATATTGCACTTATTCAAACCCAACAAAAATGCTACGATTCCAGAACATTATGCAAATGCGACGCCTAGGATGGGAAGTAAGGGTTCCTGCCCGAGATGTTATTGATAGATAAGAAGCCAGTGCGGGATGCTAGTTAAGACAAACTAAATGACCCAAGAAACATTATGCGGAATATTTATAGGAGAATGGGCCAACGAGTAATTAGTAGTTGATTTAGGAAAAATCTAGTCATGTCTAGACAAGAGGTTACAGACAAATTAGCAGATCATGCAAGATAAACATAGTGAACACCAACATGGGGAATTCAGTCTCATAGATATGACATCAGAACCCTTGAGAAATATTCATATAGGAGTTTGGGTAGTTAAAGGTATCGTATAAGTATCACGGAAATAAAAGAGAATGCCACTAGGAAGACAATCAAAACTTCAGTTCAAAAGCAACCGCAGGAGCACAAGTGCACAAGGGTATGTAACTATGGATATTTATAGGCAAGTAAGAACATCGAAAACTTCTTCGGGTTTACAATATAACAAGCCCACAACTTTACAAGAGTTAGAGGGTCGTCCCTAAGTACTACAATGAAAGACTAGCTGAGGAAATAAGGAAGAAGGCTTCACCCTAATCATGGTAACATGAAGGATAAATGGTCATGTAAACACAGTTTCCGTAAAAAGTGTTGTGCACTCAAAAAAAAAAGTGGCACCTACCTTGGCTAATGAATAGGGTGAAAAATCGAATGTAATATTCGAGACCATATGAGTCGCACCAAAAATTCTTGCATGCGTGGGAACTAAGATAAGATAAGTATGCACGCAACAAGGGGGCAGAAAGACCAGGAAAAGTAATTACCTATGTTTAAAGAAAGGTGAGATGGAATGAAAGGAATTATTCGAGCAATGATCCAGAGTTAGTTACGTTATGAACGCAATTAAGAGTTCGAAGTATTATCCATGCAGCATATATGTTGACATTCATACAGCCGTAGAAGACTCCAGTATAAGTTAAACGAAGGAATTGAGCCCAGGTCATAGACAAAGGACTGAATTGTTAAGAGATTGTATCATAGATATTCCATAGCGCCTATGAAAGGCTAAAAGTAATAATTAATACCATGAGCCGTAGATCGGGGGATATCTTAAGCCTACATAAGGATGATCATAAGGAGGAGGAAACTAAGGAGTTACATCAACAAAGTAAATTAGGATTCTGATTATTGGACGCAAAAAATTATTGTTCTTGTGATTGAGAACGTTGCAGGATTACTCTTAGATATCAGAGGTACAAGATAGGTAGTACAGTACCCATATTCTATAATGGCTTTACGATAAAGCCAGTTAGAAGAAGTATCAGCCTCATAAGAAGATAGTATAAAGCTCCCACCGAATTGTGTATGCACTAGAAATGCAAGTATTATAATAGAGCTTCATGTTGTGGACGTGAATTATACTTATGTGGAAGGGAGGTCATGAAAGAGATAGAAGATACGACGCATTATTTTAAGGTAAGTAAGGTAAAGGTGAACAACGTACGAAATACTCAAATGCAGAAGGTTGTGAATAGTCCATACTTCGGAGAAAAGGCTAGAAACGCGGGTTCAGGAAAGATAGCATCGTCGTCAGTGGTATACATTCCAACCTATGGTTGCTAGGTACTGAGAGGTATTGCTAAGAGAGTAAAGAAGAATTCGAGATGATGTGATGTCTCTCTTGATGTTCCAGAATAACACGAGGAAATCTATGTTGCAAGCAAGTTGAAGGAAGGTTGCGAGTAGTATAAACGTATATGTGTAGGTTGCAGGCTAAAGTATGGTAAAACGACAAGGTCTTAGGAAGACAAAAGTAAGAATAAGAAAGGGCGAGTGAGAAGGTGATGAGAATGGATAAGTCCTTAGAATTAAGCCCGTGAAAATAAGAGAGCTAATGGTTTCTCTAAGTTATAGAAATTTTAGTATAGGCTGATGAACTCAAAGGAGTCCAAGACTAATAGAAATTAGAGGAGATGGAATGGTGCCCTCGTAGTAGAATGAAGCTGTAATTGTGATAGAAAAATGATGACATTTGGGCCTTTGATAGAGTAATGATTTGAAGAAAAAAAGGGTTTCATGAATTGTACGAGATTAAAATACCCACGTAAGGTGAATCCCATTGGGATGCTATGAAATACAATTATTGAAGCATGGTATCGCCCAAGGTGGATCAGTCTAATCATTTGAGATGATCCCCTGATGAGCCGTAAGCCCTAGTGGCAATGTATTACGTAAGAAGTTTCAAGATATCAATGGTAGATTGTAGATAATTGAGGTAAATCAACAATGGATGGATAAAAGTTACAAAGCATGAGATGAGATTAGCCCTTCAGTCTTAAGATGAACAGTAACGAGGAAGCATTGGACTTAGATTTATACATATAGGATAAGCAACGAGAGTAACCTAGACTTTGGTAGTAGACCTCAGTAATGACAAATCGAAGGAAGAGTTATGGTATAGTATGACCTACTTACATGTAGAAAGCTAATGATGCACAGAGGGAAAAGTTGTCATAATTATGTATATGTTCATAAAGTGAGCCCTAGAGATTGAATAAAAGATGTAGGAAAGAGGAGAGAAGAGTGGCATAGGCGCACATACAAAGTCAGAGTCATACAAGCTGCTTGATAGGAGATAGCAACAATTACGAGATTGGAAAGATTCTGACCACATGCCGTGGTGTGAGAAAGAGGCCTAAAGGTGGGAATACCCTGGACTTCAGATTCATTCACAGAACAATTGCCTAAATGGAAAGGACAATATTAAAACAATTCGTAAGAGCTAACCATTATGAGACCGATAAAGGCATTAGTCAACATTCGAGGAAGAATGTTCCAAATGGGGGAAAGATGTTACGTCCCACAGTATTACGTCGATGTTACGCTCCAAAGTAATATATTACGATGATGTTATGCTACGCAATATTATATTACTACACAATATTATATCACGATGATGTTACACTTTGTAGTATTGTACGTTGAATTTGTCATAAGATAATTGACATCAATTAAAAAAAATACTATTTGGAGATTATAAGTGTTACGCTATTTCAAACAAGTGATAAATAAATTCGTAAAGGTGAGAGGATAAGTGAACCGAAGAAAATGTGTTCCGTGGATGTTTGATATTTTGGGATAAAATACCGTCCGAGCCATAATACCCGGTATTTATGGAGTAGTGTCGTACAAGGTACCGCATGACCATAATAGTAAGGTGTACAATATGCGTTAAAACTTAGGAGTATTTTAAGTAATTTGAGATAATTCTTAATTATATGGATAATTGGGTAATTATTTGTTAATGGGGAATTAACAAACTAATTAAGGAATTAGGTGAATAATTATTGGATAAGGATTTAATCTTTAACGTGGCAGCCAACAAAGTCACAAAATGTGACTCTTAAAGTTCACATATAGGTGGCATATATAGAATAATAGTTGGCTAAGTCTTCCACAAGGGTTGGGCCCACAACGCCAATATTAAGAGACTTTACCATATGCTTAGCTTATACGTATACTTCCTTTCAAACAGATGAATCTCAAACCAAAGAGTTTATATGAAATCTTCAAAAAAACTAGCGAATGAAGCTCAACAATTTGCATAAAAATGCAGCAGCGTGAAATCGCGGTGCTAAGGGAGTACGGTAAAATCTTTCTCAAGAATATCATACGAATATTTCCCTAATTCGATCCGTTGTTACATGTTCTTCACAAAAGACGTGTGTTAGAGGGATGGTCAAGAGAATTGGTTCCAGTATGTTAAGTCTGTCCCTTCTTTATTTTGGCATGATCCATACAATACAAACGAGATGAGAAAATGCACAACTTCCATAAATGACTATGATGTTTAGCCTAAAGTATATATATTTTTATGCATATATCCTCATATTTTACTTATGTTTCGTGGATTTTGGATATCAAATGTGATTATTTATAGTAATATGATGTTTTTTTATGTGTATGAATGATCCGGGAGCAATTGGAGGCGAAACGTGCGAAATTATAGCCAAAATGGACGAAAACGGGCAAGGGGAGCAGTTGGGTGCCACAGGCAGCGCCTTGAGACACCTGTCGCGCTGGAGGAAGCCTGCAAAATTGAAGCAGCATCGTGGCGGCATTTGGCGCTGACCAGGGCGCCAGTGACGTGAAATTTTCCTATTTCACCGGGACACGGTTATTTTGGCCCTAGACCTACCCAACACATATGAAAGCAAGAATAAACTTATTTGTGAAGGTTTTGATGCCAATTTAGAGGAAAAAGACACACGAGAACGTTATGAAGCGGAGAAATCTCAGTTTTCTTCATCTTTTTCTAATATTTTCAGTTATTCAGCACTTATGAATTTGTTTGATTACATCATGAGTGGCTAAAAGATCATTGTTCTGTGGGTTCAACACTCGACTTGTCATTTTATTACTTTTACGACCACGTATAGTTGCGTGTGCGTTTGCGTAACTGCATACACTCCTGTCCGTAATGGCATACATGCTCATTAAAAAGTTTAAAGATTTATAGATATACCTGCTGAAGTTCTCGTCTCTCTCGTATCTTGCCACCTTTGTCAGCTTAGACGATGTCTTCAGCAGTGATGTGATGCCCATGAGCCCTGTTGGAACCTCCACCACCTCATCGTACCCCAGGTACTCCAGCACTCCTCGGGCCATCAAATAATGGGTGAGCAAACTACTAAAGAAGAACCTTTTAATCTGCCGCCCAAACCATGTATGAGCCATCTCCAAAAGCATAATTTCGCCAACTTTGATGGGTCTTCCTGTCATCAGGAAAAAAATGACACACACTCTAGCTCAAGTGCAATCGCTACTATGCTCAACGAGCGTGAGTCTGGCCTGTACAAAGTTTTTCCATACCTTGGCATTCTTGTTGAAATCCGAGCGGACCATGTGAAGATGAATATTGCCTTGTTGTCTGGTCCTCTTTTCATTAGAGTCCACACCACAAAGAGTGTGACGTATCAAGGTGTACTTCGGACATCAGAAATTTTTTTGTAGTCTTCTTGGGTCAACATCCTCAACCCCCAAATATTCGCATAATGACTCCCTATTCATTGGCACATCTACTCCCCGTACACACAAGGTGTCATGCCTTGCCGCCAATTTGCATAAAATTCTAGCAGCATGCTTAAATTTTCATGTCCGAGGAATTTCAAAAGCTTTTCCATATGTCTTGCACGGAGTTGGCCAATTACCTTCGAAAAATTCCTCTCTAAGGCTTTGGTTTTTATCCCCATGTTGGAGATGTATCGACCATATGGCACAACTACCTGTTCCACACAACCGCCACATCATTTATCAAGTCAAACCGGGGCCTAGGTCTCAACGGTGCCGGCTGAGACCCCTCGGGCGGTTGTTTTCCCTTAGCTTGTCCGAGGAGCTTTCTCCCAACTTTCTATTTTTGGGCGCAGGAGAGGTGGAGAAGGACTCGCCAATGACCTTGCCCTTGTTTGCACCATCACGAGCCATTTTTATCCTGCAACACAATGAAAAATCTGAACATGAGAACTCATCAAGGATTATGCCTAAGGTTGTCGTGCAAGTCATTCAAGGACCCCACACTTAAAACCAAAGGTGCCCTGTACAATAGTTCATGATTTTTTTCGAGAAGTATAATTGTTTCATGCAAAAGCTATGGGTACTCAAGACTTCCCATGCTACTCATACAAGTAATTGATCATGGCTACGCGAATTCACTTCAATGTAATCAAGAAGCATGTGTGACTCCACTTCCTACAACTACATTAGCTAATTCTACAACATTTCTACACATACAACACATAAGATACATAATGTAGGAATATGATGTTGCATCAAATATCAATTCCTTAGCATGTAAAAGAATCCCTACACACCCAACAATTATCCCAAATTCATACACAAAAACACTCGGTTACTCAGACTTCACCGGTGTACCCAAAATCATTATTCAAATATTTTTACAAACACATTGTGGGCATAAAGTGTGAGCTTTAGAATTAAAAAATGGTGGAATATGGTGGCCCTCTCAATTTTTAACGAAGTAGATGGACTTCTTTTTTACTACTCCGTATACACAATAATCACATTGTTTCAACCATTTCAAGTCACCTACCATAAATTTTACTTAAGAATTCTATAATGGGAAAAATTAGGGATTAGGGCTCTTGGGGGATGGGATGTACCTTGTTATCTAAAAATTAACACAAGAAGAAGAATAAGATCAAGAAGAACATACTTGTAGATTGGAGAAGGAGGGCAAGAGAAAACTTTGAGAAAATATTTGAAGAAGGAAAAGAGGAACTCGGCAGAAGAGTAGTAGAAGAGTAGAGTTTGTGTTTATGGGTGTTATAATTAAGTTGGGTTGGGGATGGGTATGGGTTTGAGGATGGGTTAGAGTGTTAGTGTAATTGGGTAAGTGGGTTGGATTAAACAGGTATGGGTTATAAAAATAAAAAGGAAAACGAAAATAACAATTTTTTTTTTTTACCTGTTGCGCTGGTTTGCTAATGTTTTCACTGCCCCAGGCAGCGCTGGGTGCTGTGTGCGCTGATATTTTCTTCTGAAATACTCTTTTTTTTTATTTTTTACTTTAACATCCTAATTCCCCTAACATTTTTAAATACTCATTTTACACGTCCTACACCATTATATCTATAGTGTCTATACTATAAAGAAAATGTAAAATCTATCTATTCTAACTTAAAAAAAATTAAGAAGTTAACTATGAAAGCAATAAACATTGGGTTGCCTCCAAAAAAGCACCTGATTTAACTTCGCAACACAACACAGAGTCTCGCTTACTCATCAGCGATTTCAACTTTAGTTTTCTCACGATTAATGGCTCCTCCCAAATAGTGCTTGACTCTATGCCCATTCACTAAAAATTTTCTTTCACCGTGTATAGCTCGCAACTCAATTGCACTATAAGGCGTGACTCTCACCACCTCAAACGGGCCTGATCATATTGATTTTGCTTCCAAGGAAACAACCTCATTCTACAATTGAATAATAATACTTGTTGGTCCGGCTCGAAATGACGCGGCTTAATGTGCTTGTCATGCCATCTTTTTGTATTTTCTTTGTAAAATTTAGCATTTTCATAAAAGTGCATCCTGAACTCATCTAACTCATTCAACTGCAGAAGTTTTTTCTCGCCCGAGGCTTCAAGGTTCATGTTCAGCTTCTTAATGGCTCAATATGCTTTGTGTTCAATTCCAACGGGCAAGTGACATGCCTTCCCATAGACTAACTTTTATTGTGATGCCCCAATTGGTGTTTTGTAAGCGGTTTTGTATGCTCATAAGGCGTCATCTAACTTTGCAGCCCAAACCTTCCTGTTCACACTCACTGTCTTCTCTAATATTTGATTTATTTCTCTATTTGACACCTCGGCTTGTCCATCCGTTTGAGGATAATATGTTGTCGCAACTCTATGGCGAACACCATATTTAGCTATAAAGTTATTCAACAACCGATTGCAAAAGTGGGTTCATTCATCACTAATAAAGGAACGTGGAGTCCCAAACCTCAAAAATATGTTCTTCTTCACAAACACAGCTACAACCATGGCATTATTTGTCGGCAATGCAACAGCCTCTGCCCATTTTGACACATAGTCAATTTCCAGCAAAATGTACTTATTTCCTCTGGATAATGGGAATGGTCCGATAAAATCTATACTCCACACGTCAACAATCTCGAACTCCAGGATATTATTCAAAGGCATCTCGTGCCTCCTTATGATAGTTCTTGTTCTCTGACACTAGTCACACTTTTTAACAAATGCATGGGCGTCTTTGAAAGAGTTGGCCAAATTACCTCCATGATGGCCCCCATAAGACGATGCATGAAAATCATACATCACTAATTCTACCTCTTTATCTAGAATGCATCTCCTCATCAAGTAATCAGCGCATTGTTTGTAAAAATATGGCTCATCCTAGTAGTAGAACTTCACATCATGTAAGAACATCTTTCTTGCCTCATCTTCAATTTCTGGAGGAAGTACCCCACCTCACAAGATAATTCACAAAGTCATCATACCATGGATGAGGGTCTTGGGTCACAACAAAAAGTTGCTCATCAGGAAACACTTCTTTTATTTGTACACCCTCCTCCACATGGTCATGATTTTCCAGCCTTGATAGATGGTCAGCTACCTGGTTCTCAGTGCCCTTTCGGTCTCTTATCTCCACATCAAATTCCTGCAACAACAAAACAAGCGCATCAATCTAGCTTTAGATTCTTTTTTTGTAAAAAGATAACTGATTGATGCATGGTTGGTATGGACTATGAGTTTTGTTCCCACCATATATGCCCGAAATTTCTCAAAGGCCCACACAACAGCTAACAACTCCTTCTCAGTAGTGGTGTAATTCAGCTATTCATCATCTAGAGTCTTACTCGTATAGTAAATGGAATAAAACACCTTGTCTTTCCTTTGGCCTAGCACTGCCCCAATAGCATGGTCACTTGCATCACACACAAGTTCAAATGGTAGAGACCAATATGGTGCGGCACTAATGGGGCTACCAATTTCTTTTTGAGTTCCTCAAATTCCTTCAGGTAGGCTTCATCAAAATTGAAATTTACATCTTTTTCAAGAAACCTGCACAAATGAGTAGCAGTTTTTGAAAAATCTTTAATAAAGCGCCTATAGAATCCCGCATGTCCTAAGAAACTCCGGACACCCTTCACAGCAAATGGTGGAAGTAATTTTTCAGCTGCCTCCACTTTTTCCTTATCAACTTCAATGCCACTCCTAGACACTTTGTGACCCAAAACGATGCTTTCCCGCACCATAAAGTGACACTTCTCCCAATTCAAGACCATATTTGTTTCTTCACAACTGGCTAACACCATGCTCAAATTTTTCAAACAATCATCATAAGATGACTCAAAGACTGAGAAATCATCCATAAACACTTCCACGAATTTTTCCACCATATCAGTGAAAATTGCCATCATGCATCTCTGGAAAGTGGTTGGTGCATTAAAAAGACCAAACGACATTCGCTTAAAAGCGAAAGTTCCATAAGGACAAGTAAACGTGGTCTTCTCCTTATCTTCTATGCATATGACAATCTGATTGTATCCCGAGTAACCATCAAGAAAGCAATTATATTTATGTCCTGCTAATCTGTCCAATATTTGGTCAATGAAGGTAAGTGGGAAGTGGTCCTCGTGGGTTGCCTTTTTGGGAAGTGTCCAACATTAGGTCAATTTTGTAAATGCAAACTCTCCACATCGTCACAGTGCAAGTAGGAATTAACTCATTTTTATCATTCTCAATCACAGACACACCCCCCCCTCTTTTTGGGGCACACATTGAACCGAGCTTACTCAGTTGCTGTCAGAAATAGGAAAGATGATACCTTCATCAAGCTATTTTATTACTTCCTTCTTCACGAATTCTTTCATAATGAGATTTAACCTCCTTTGCTGCTCAACACTAGGGTGGTGTCCATCTTCCAAGAAGATTTATGCATGAAAAATGATGGACTGATTCCCTTAATGTCTGCAATTGTCTACCCGATCACCTTTTTGTGCTCGCGAAATACTCTAAGCAATTTCTCTTATTTGGTGTTAGTCAGGAAGGATGAGATAATAACGGGCAATGTCTCATAGTTCCCCAAATAAGCATAGTGCAGATGTGCTGGAAGAGGCTTAAGTTCTATCTTTGGATCTTCTTCAATAGATGGCATATGAGGGGTCAGAGTAACAGGCTTGTTCAGCTCCTCAAATTTTCCTAACCCATGGATACAACTGCAGGATATATCAAGTACTTGCTCAAATTCTCTCCTCGTTTCATCTGCACTATCGTCTTCATCCCCAGTCAAAGCTCGTTCAAGAGGGTCAACAGGGCTCATATAAGGAACCAATGATGCATCATCGCTTTCCACCACAGAAATCATGGATAGATCTTCATAGTGGGTTGGTAGTTTTAGTGTTTTATATACAATAAATACCTCCCTTGATCACCTACTCTCATCGTCATCTTCCCTTCACAAACATCAATAATAGTTTGGCCCGCTTGGCCCGTGGCTAATAAGGCACACCCTAAAATAAATGGGACTTCCTGATCAAGCTCGTAATCCAGGATAATGAAATCAGTAGGGAATATAAAAGATCCCACTTGAACTAGTACAACTTCAATAACTCCTTCAGGACGAGCAAGGGAGTGATAAGCCAACTGTAGATTACCTTTGTTTGGTGTGGCTCACCCAACCCCAAATGTCTTAATACAGATAGCGGCATAAAATCAATTCTCGCTCCAAGATCGCACAAGGCTCGCCCGACTGCATGCTTACCAATCGATATTTGGATAGTGAAACTACCCGGATCATTTAATTTCTAAGGTACCTTGCTTTGAATTCTTGAGCTACATTCCTCAGTGAGTGCCACAGTCTCAAATTCAGTCATCCTCCTTTTATTAGCCACTATATCCTTGATGTATTTAGCATATTTGGGAACTTCCTTCAAAATGTTTACCAATGGAATGTTGATTTGTGCTTGCTTTGGTACGCGGCATTATCCTTCACTTTCTGCAACCTTTGAGGGAACGGAGGGGGTGGCCGTGCAACCAATGGTGGGGGTTACTGATCCACCGCCCCTTAAGCTACATTCTCTGATTCATTTGATTTGTCTGATGTTGAATCTATAGTGGCTGGTCTCTTATTATAAGTTAAATGTTTTCTCTTTTTCGACTGGACCTCTTCTAGTTATCTCCCATTACTCAATTATACGAAATTAATGGATCCTTTAAGATTAGCCTCAGTTTCCCTTGGAAGAGATCCCACTGGTCTAGTATTTTGGGCACTAGAAATTTGTCCCACTTGTCATTCCAAATTTCTTATTGCTACGGCTTGGGCTTGCTGATCAGCCATCATTTTCTAAGTGAAATCCTGTTGATCCTCCATTAATTTCTGATTGAGGTCTTGCTGATTAGCCATCAATTTCTTCATCATGTCCTCAAGGCTAACTTATTGTTCTGCCTGAGGTGGCATGTATTGTTGTTGAGGTGCTTGAGGCCAGTATTGATTCTGAGTACTTTAATTTCCACCCCAAGAGAAGTTTTGGTTGTTCCTCCAATTGAGATTATAAGAGTTCCCATATTGATTCACCTAACCCCTATTTGTATTACCCACAAAGCAGGCAGACTCTTGATTAACTGGCCATAAGTCGCTCGTGTGACCCTCTCCACATACCTCACAAAACACTTGAACCTGTTTCACTGTCTGGGCTTGTTTCATGTTAATAACCAAGGTCATCTGGTTGACTTGGTTGATCAATGTGAAAATCTACACTGATAATGCCGAGACAACATCTAACTCAAGAACCCCTGAAGAATTTTGCACCGTGTGTCTGCCCATCTCTCCTTTCCAATCCGGATTGCTTTTGGAGAATTTGTTCAATAATGAATATATTTCGTCAAAGCTTTTCTCCAACACTTGTCCCCCAGCTGCAACATCTACCACAATTTTCGTTTCAGGATGGAGCCATTCTATGAAAGTGTGAGCTAACACTTTATTTGTCTGATTGTGATGAGAACAGTCTCTTAGTACCCAATTAGTGATATAAGTATCACTAATCTCCAAGAAGTTCAGAATATGCTGGTGTGGATCCTCGTGTGGAAGATCCATAAACTGCCCATTTGCATGAAGTAGCTGGATCATGCTCTGTTTAAGCTCAATGTGCCCAGTGATTCTGGGCTTCACGATACTAGAGGTGACATTAGCAATATTGAAAATTTCCACCTCCTGAACAACTATACGTTGCTCCTCTGCCATATTCATAGGAAATTGAACGAGTTCCTGGATATTGTTTGTATCCCTTACTTCCCTCAACCTCCTATGAAGTGTTCTCTCAGGTTCGGGGTCAAAACCGTTCAGTCTTTCCTGTCTTCTAACCCTACGCATTCAATCAAAGTTCCTGATATTAGAGCAACAATCAAGTAACTTTAGACTACGCGAAGTAAACAATTAAAGCAAAAACTGAAAGTAGTTAATTTTCAAATCCCCGGCAACGGCGCCAAAAACTTGTTGCCGCCAAACGCACATGCAAGTATACGTGGTGGTACAAGTAATAAAATGATAAGTCGATTGTCGAACCCACAAAGAATTATATCAACTACTCACTAAATTACTAAAATTTGTATTCGGTCAAGCAAAAATCAAAATCCAAGAATATGATTATATTAAACTATAATTTTAAGTAATAACTAAATTATCAAGTAACAAGTTGATTTGGTATATTTAGTAGAGAAAAATATTCAGGGTTGAGATAGATTCACCATTCATATTGTGTTCTAGTTAACTCTCCCTTTCATATAATTCACTCATAGTTGCTAATTAATCGATAATTACTCTCATAACCTTCTCCCGAAGTACTACTCGCATATTGAAAATAGATTAATGCCTATATTCCTATGAAATCAATCTATTAAGAACACATTAAGATTATGATATTTAATTAAGCACGATGACTAGGTATATTCCTATCCTAACCACAAATACGCGCCCCCTTCCCCTAAGAGTTAAAATTGCACTCTCTTCAATTATTCTCTAATCTGTACACGGCTTTCCCAAGCATAATATAGATAGTAAATAGAACCTAACTGCTGGCTACACAGTCAAGCAATTAATCACAGAATTGAAGAAACAACCATATATTGGTGAATTATAATCAAGGTTAAGATAACGTTAAACAACAATATTCATGGCTAAATCAAAACCGCAAAAAAATGGGGTTTTAGCCACCCATGATGTAATCAAACAAATTCATAAGTGTTGAATAATTGAAAATACTAGAAAAATATGAAGAAAATTGAGATTTCTCTGTTTCCTTACGTTCTCGTGTGTACTTTTCCTCGCAAAATGGCATCAACCCCTTCACAAATAAGTTTAGTCTTGCTTTTATACGTGTTAGGTAGGTCTAGGGCTGAAATAACCGTGTCCCCAGTGAAATAGGACAATTTCACATCACTGGTGCCCTCCTGCTGCTGCATCAATTTTGCACACTGCCTCTAACACCACGGGTGGCTCAAGGTGCTGCCTGTGGCGCCCAACTCCTCCCCTTGCCTGTTTGGCTCTAATTTTGCACGTTTCTCCTCCAATTGTTCCCGGATCATTCCTACAGATAAAAACACTTCATATTAGTATAAATCATCACATTTAACATCCATAATCCACGAAACAAAAGTAAAATATGAGGCGATATACATAAAAATATATATAATTTAAGCTAAACATCAGACTATATTCATAGAAATGCTAGAGATGCTTATGTTATTGATTCCCCACATGTCCTATTATTTTATCATCTGTTCATGGGTCTCATATAATACGTAAGTTGATAAATTCACTTCATGGTATTAATCAAAGGCATAATGTTCTTGTGACACTCTGAGAGATTTTATTCACGTACTTCTCATGCATTGCATTAATTTATATATGTACATTGAACCATGACCAGATGGCGTTATATACACGTATATATATATATATATATATATATATATATATATATATATATATATATATGTGTGTGTGTGGGGGGGGGGATATGGGAAAGGGTTATGGCATTATATACGTACCACCACCTGATCAACTGGTATATGTTGATGATTTTGCCCACAACAGCCGAGATGATATGATGGATGCCCTCGGAGGCTTGATAATTTTATAAGCACATGTACCAATGCACGACTTGACATTCATATGCATATGCATGCCACTATAAGTATTTCATCATTTACAGAGTTATCCAAACTTACAGGTTGAGTCATGTACTCCATCTTTCTTCCATGTCCTTTATATACTTATTGATATGCCTTACATACTCGGTACATTATTCGCACTGACGTCCTTTGTTGGGGATGTTGCATTCATGCCTGCAGGTATAGAAAATCAGTTTGACGAGCCCTCGTAGTAGACAAGGTTAGCATTCATCGAAGGATCGGTAAGACTCCACCTCATTCGGAGTGCACTCGAGTCTATGAGTTATCATGTCAGTATTTTTCTACAGATTTATGGCTAGACCAGTATCCTGTCCCATATGATGTTAAATACTCTTATAGGCCTTTTAAACATAGATTCATTTTGTACAGTATTTCATAGGCCTTGATGTCTCATATGTACTCATGTTTAAGAAAAATGGTTCAATATATACAGTGCTTTCCCACTTATAGTTATACATTACGAGTTGTGGCCATGTTGGCCCATCGTGACCCTTTAGTTTGGGTCGTGACATCATCTTGCCTCTCACGATAATTCATTATCATCTTTGTGTTTATAATGTGTGGGTTGCTATGGCTCGTGAAGGTACCGCTAAAGGAAAAGGGGTGGGGAAGTCTTCCACTACTGCTCCCTCTCCAAATAAATGCAAGCAAGGCGAGAGTTCTTCCCGACAAGCCAAGGGAAAGCAAGTTTATAGTGAGTCGACGAGGCCACCAGGGCCTCGGGTGGAACTAGTTTGAGACGACGCCATCAAATGGCATGATACTTTTTTTCCATATGGGAGATATGTGTCTTAAATGGAGATAAATGTTAAGGCCTTAGAACGGAACTTCCCAGCTGTAATTGCTAGATTGATCGAAAATAAGATGGATAAGCTCCTCGAATGTCCAGGATCTGCAAATCTAAGCAAGGTGCGAGAGTTATATGCAAACAATAATGAGGGCTTTGGAAAGTCATGGGTCAAAGGAAAGGAAATTCCAATGGATAGGAAAGCCTTGTGTCACTTCTTGGGAGTTGAATGCCCTAATCCACAGAGGCTACAAAAGTTCGTCAAGAGTCCACACTACCAGGAAATACGTCACACACATTGTGGCATTATTGTAATGCAAAGTGGACACGGACTAAGGGGAATATCCACCTTGAGATGCTCCGGTTCGAATTCAACAAAATGGCTAAGGTCTGGCAAAACATTGTGCAAGCTAGACTAATGCCCATTGAGCATAATAGTGACTTCACTCGAGCTCGAGTGTGTGTGATATACTTTTTGATGACCGGGCGGCCCCTAAATGTGGGTGAGCTCATGCTTGGAGAAATGGACCGCACCCGTTTTGGAGGGAGGATCAAGAGATACTTTCTTGGAAACATCCTGACACAGTATATGCTATCTCGTAGGGTACCAGATTACCCTCGTTATGATGAGGTAGTGGAGGCACCCACAAAATTGTTGGACATCACATCCCTGCTAGAGTCTACATCCAAATTCATAGGGGTATCAGATGAGGAGCGCATGCACTTGCGAAATGATCTTTCCAGTTCTTCTAAAGAGATGTTGGGTGAAGCACTAGGCAGTCCCATTCATCCTTCTAAGGATGAAAACACTCACAAGATATCGGACGATGAGGATGATGATGATGAAGTTATGGGACCAATGGCTTTGGTACCCTTAGGTTATGATGATGATCCCATTGCCACAGCTGGTGGGCATCCTGAGGAGGCAGCCTCTGACTAGCAGGGAGTTCTTTCTTTCCACCTTACTATATTTTAAATTTATTATGCATTGGGAACTATGCATTGTTTAAGTATGGGATAGGGAATGCTCTTTGGATTGTAATTTTATAAAATAAAAAAAATTAGTGTTATTGTTTTAATTTTTTATTACTTTTTTAGCATAGTTTAAGACTAACATAGCTTAATTAAATAGATTTTAAATAAAAGAAAAAAGTCAGAATAAGCTTGGACTTTTCCCAGCGATGGATCTGTTGGACAATTTTCTTGAGGATTAAAGTCCGATTACAATTTACCAAAAATATTTTCTTTCGTTGGTTTTTAGATAGTTAGGTAGTATCCCTTGGTTACTCTTTTGGCACATGTTCTTTTCCAAGGTGTAGCTCGAACCAGGTATTCTAGTTTATTTTTTTAGGAGTAGGTTAATGGAGAAAACTGAGGTTCATTGAGATACCTATTAACATGTTTGGTGTTGGCAAGTTAAGTTATGGCATGCACTCTCTCTTCCTGCATATATGATTTGAATTGTAATACCCATATAAATTAAGTAGCCTACTCTTTGACGCCTTTTTCTCAGTTGATTGACTTGTATCCAACCTAGTGAAATGTTGCTTAAAAATTCTCAACAGCCATGCTTGCTTGACTGGCAGAGCCGCACAGAACCGTCTTGAGTTAGTCAAGTGCCATGTATGTGTAAGGATAGTTGCTATTATGTGCTATCGTGTGTAGTCTAGAAGTTGCCCCATATGTTAATCAACGCGAAATCATTAAGTTGTTGTAGTCTAGGAGATGGCATAGGCATTTCTTGCTTAACCATAAAGGTGCTTGACACTGACAAATAAAAATTTTCTGTTGCCAGCCCTTTTGAATCTATAGATCGTTTCCTTGGCACCCACATTACAAGTCGTACTCATACTTTGTTCTTAATTTGAGATTGTTGAACCTTTACCCCTTAACGCTCTTAGTCGCTAAAACAATTAAGGGGAGAGATTGGAGAGTGGATTTTGAGTGGAACAATGGAAGGGCCCTTAAGGTGCACTCAAATTGTGAATAAAGGTCACTGGCTCATGAACTTAAATGTATGGAGTGTGTGAAGATAAAGAAAAAGAAAAGAAAACTTTTGCAAGAAAAAGCAAATAAAAGTTCAAATAAAAGAGAAAGACACTCACCTCCTAATCCTTCTCACTTGAGCTAGTGAAACCATAGAGGTGCTTAATTTAACAGAGGGCTATATTATATATAGCGTATGACAAGTGAATGGGTTGAAAGGAAAATGTTCTTGATGTGTGAGTGTAGTGTATTAAAGTGATTAGACGGGTTAGTCATTATTCATAGAATGTATCCTACCCATCCCTTAGCCTACATTAAAACCTTAAAGTCCTAATTGATCCTAAATTTGGCTATCTTAGATTAGTAGAGATGTACACTACGGGCAACCTTATGGTACGACCAAGGGATGACAATTAACTCTTTGTAAGAGTGAGTGAATGTTGTTCAATTGTGTGATGTCCTTAATTTATGTTCACTGACATATTTGAATGCGTGGACTACTTTGATGTTCACTCTTTTTCTTGTGGTGAGGGCACTTGGTCTCATGACGGATTGGTGATGTTTTACACTTTCTTTTGTTGGGTGAGTGCGTGAGTTGAGAATGCTTAGTGGTAACTAGTTGTCTCTTGAGGTAAGGTGGTTTTGGAGAGGTTTTCTGAGTTGGTTGAATAACATTGAGTATGCTTGGGCTAGTTTAAAAATGGGAAAAATGTTAAATTTGTGTGTTCATGATTAATTACCGATATCGATCATAGTCAAAAGGTAGGGTGTTTGGTTGAATTAATTGTGAAGTGAACTGGTGTTAATATAGTTCCATTGCTCGACAATGAGCAAGAGCCAAAGTGGGGGGTGTTGATAATCGGCTTAATGTATGCACATTTTTATATATATCGCGTCACATTTTGCTCATGGCTCAAATATTTGAGATGTATAATATGATTGTTTGTGTTGATTTGTCGTATTTTTATGTGTAGGGATTATTCAAATGCAATTTGGGATGAAAGGGCGCGAATTGGAGCGAAATTTAGAAGAAAAGGCAAAAAGTGGAATTTGAGGGCCACAAGCAGCGTGGGCACTGTATGTGGCGCAATTTACAGTATGGTGATGATGATGATCCCACTGCTGCAGCTAGCGGTCATCCCGAGGAGGCAGTCTCCGTCTAGCAGGGAGTTATTTCTTTCCACCTTGCTATATTTTAAATTTATTATGCACCAGGGATATGCATTGTTTAAGTATGGGGTAGGGGAATTCTCTTTTGATTGTAATTTTATATATAAAAAAAATTAGCGTTATTGTTTTAATTTTTTATTACCTTTTAGCATAGTGTAATACTAACATAGTCTAATTAGCTAGAATATAAATAAAAGAAAAAAATCAGAATAAGCTTGGACTTTTCCCAACGATGGATCTGTTGGACAATTTTCTTGAGGGATTAAAGTCCGATTTAAATTTACCAAAATACTTTCTTTTCTTGTTTTTTAGATAGTTAGGTAGTATCCCTTGGTTATTATTTCGACACCTGTTCTTTTTCAAGGGTGTAGCTCGAACCGGGTATTCTAGTTTATTTTTTTAGGAGTAGGGTATTGGAGAAAACTGAGGTTCTTTGAGGTACCTATTGACATGTTTGGTGTTGGCAAGTTATGTTAAGGCATACATTCTATCTTCCTGCATATATGATTTGAATTGTAATACCTATGTAAATTAAGTAGCCTACTCCTTGACGCCTTTTTCTCAATTGATGGACTTGTATGCCACCAAGTGCAGTGTTGGTTAAAAATTCTCAACATGCTATGCTTGCTTGACTGGGAGAGACGCACACAACCGTCTTGAGTGAGTCAAGTGCCATGTATGTGTAAGGATAGTTGCTATCATGTGCTATCATGTGTAGTCTAGAAGTTTCCCCATGTGTTAATCAACGCAAAATCATTAATTTTTGCTAGTCTAGGATTGACATAGGCATTTCTTGCTTGACCATAAAGGTGCTTGACACTGACAAATAATATTTTTCTGTTGCCAGCCCTTTTGAGCCTATAGATCGTTTCCTTGGCACCCACATTATAAGTCGTACTCATAGTTTGTTCTTAATTCGAGATTGTTGAACCTTTACCTCCTAAGGCTCTTAGTCGCTAAAACAAGTAAGGGGAGAGATTGGAGAGTGAATTTTGAGTGGAACAATGGAAGGGCTCTTAAGGTGCACTCAAATTGTAAATAAAGGTCATTAGCTTATGAACTTCAATGTATGGAGTGTGTGAATAAAAAGAAAAAGAAAAGAAAACTTTTGCAAGAAAAAGCAAATAAAAGTTCAAATAAAGTAGAAAGACACTCACCTCCCAATCCTTCTCACTTGAGCTAGTGAAACCATAGAGGTGCTTAATTGAACAGAGGGCTATATTATATATAGCATATGACAAGTGAATGGGTTGAAAAGAAAATGTGCTTGATTTGTGAGTGTAGTGTATTAAAGTGATTAGAAGTGTTATTCATTATTCCTAAGATTTATCCTACCTATCCCTTAGCCTACATTACAACCTTAAAGTCCTAATTGATCCTAGATTTGGCTTGCTTAGATTAGTAGAGATGTACATTACGGGCAAGCTTATGGTACGACCAAGGGATACACATAAACTCTTTGTAAGAGTGAGTGAATGTTGTTCAATTGTGTGATATCCTTAATTTATGTTCAGTGACATATTTGAATGTGTGGACTACTTTGAGGTTCACTCTTTTTCTTGTGGTGAGGGCACTTGGTCTCATGACGGATTGGTGATGTTGTACACTTTCTTGTGTTGGGTGAGTGCGTGAGTTGAGGATGCTTAGTGGTAACTAGTCGTCACTTAAGGTAAGGTGGTTGTGGAGAGGTTGCTTGAGTTGGTAGAATAACATTGAGTATGCTTGGGCTTGTTTAAAAATGGGAAGAATGTGAAATTTTCTTGTTCATGCTTAATTTCCGATATCGATCATAGTCAAAAGGTAGGGTGTTTGGTTGAATAAATTTTGAAGTGCACTTTCATGGTGATAAGTACGTTTTGGGGTGTTTATATAGTTCCATTGCTCGAGGACGAGCAAGAGCCAAAGTGTGGGGTGTTGATAATTGGCTTAATGTATGCATATTTTTATATATATCGCCTCACATTTTGCTCATGTCTCAAAGATTTGAGATGTATAATATGATTGTTTGTGCTGATTTGTTGTATTTCTATGTGTAAGGATCATTCAGATGCAATTTGGGATGAAAGGGCGCGATTTGGAGCAAAATTTAGAAGAAAAGGCAAAAAGTGGAATTTGAGGGCCACATGCAGCCTGGGCACTGCATGTGGCGCAATTTACAGTATGGTTTAAGGGTGAGCGCCAGGGCCAGCGACCCACGCTGCCCCGGACGCTCCATGAAAAATTTTCATGTTTCGACTAGGACTCTGTTATTTAGACCCAAGACGCCCCAACTCATATAAAAGCCAACCCAGACCTATTTTGAAGAGGGGACATGAATTTGAAAGGAGAAAAAAAGTACGAAACACTCGTGAGCACGGATTTGGGAAATTCTTCCATTCTTCCTCTAGTATTCATTAATTTTATGTTTGAAAATATTAATTTTGATGATTGTATGAACATGAGTGGCTAAGAACCTTATTGTTCTAGGGTCATGGGTGGTACATGAATGTTGATGTCTTAAGTTTAATTTGATGAAGTTGATTTTATCATATTGGGTAGTTTATTTAATTTTGTTTTTAATTATTTTGCTGAGTAGCTAACAGTCAAATACTATCTATGAATCTAGAGTTGAAATCGAAAGTGGGAATTCTAGATTGCATATAGACTTAAATAGAGTAGGTTCTTGAATCCGGGCATCGGGGAACGAATTCGCGGTTAGGATAGAAATATACTTAATTACCTTGATTGGTTGAAATACATGAAGTGTAAATGAATTCTTGTTAATCTTAATTCCATAGGCATATAGGCATTAAGTTAACTGGAAGAGGCGATTAAGAACTCGACAGAGTCTTATGAGTAATAACAACCCTGTTAATCAACAATCTAGATAAATCAATTGGTCATTTTAAGCCAAGAACACAACATGATTGTTAGCTAACCCGTGACCCTGGAATATCATCTCCTATTGATTGTTATTCAAAATTGTCTAAGTGTTGTGGTTGATTTCTATTTATTTTGTTGCTTGATAGTTTTAGGTATTAAATTATTCAATTATGTATTTTGTGAGAAATCTGTTGAATCGATAAGTTATTTGAGTTTGAATCAGTCAAAAGTTAATCATAAGTCTTCGTGGGAACGATACTCTACTCACTACCTTATTACTTGACGATCATGTATATTTGCGTCAGTGTGATTGGTCACAACAATGCCCGGCACCAATCCAATACTGAAGTCAATATCCCTATCATGCTGCATGCCCGGCAAGTATGCGGGAAACACATCCGGAAAATCACGCACTATAGGGACAAAATTAATAGTAGGAGCCTTTGCACTAACCTCACAAAAGCCAAATAGGATAGACCACCCTTCTCAACCATCCGTTGAGCCTTCAAGTATGAAATTACTCTGCTGGTAAAATAATCTATAGAGCCGCTCCACTCAAACCTCGGCAACCCCGGCATTGCCAATTTCACCGTCTTTGCGTGACAGTCTAGAAAAACATAACAAGGAGACAACCAATCCATACCCAATATCACATCAAAATCGATCATACTAAGCAACAAAATCTTCTGTGGTCTCCAGACTCCCAATATTCACCACACATGACCGATATACATGGTCTACAAGTACAGTATCGCCCACAGGAGTAGACACATGAACAGATGAAACTAAAAACTCATGGGACATATCCAGAAAATGAAAAAATACGAGGAAACATATGAATAAGTGAAACAAGGGTAAAATAACATAGAGACATCGGATACACTCAAATTACACCTAAATAAATGGTGTAAGGTGGTCGATATCAAATATAATAACGCAACTAGGTTGGGGTCGTATCCCACAGGGAATAGGTGTGAAAAGATTACTTGAATAGTGTGAAACTTGACTTAAATCGTAATTCTATTGTGTTAGCTTGAAAATAGTGTTGTAATTATGTGTAGTAAAGAAGACTATTATATTGTGATAATTTATTTAATTTGATTAAGGAAACCAAGGTTGTGTCCCCTTCAATGGAATGTAATGCTATCGGTGTTTGTATGATGTATTTCTAATGGAAGGTCCTTTGATATGCAAATGGTTTCTAAGTGACTACCCAATATTTTCCAATAGTTGGGTAGTATTTTCTCTTTATGATTTTCCCAAATATAAAAGGGTTGCAATTAAGAATAACCAATTTATGCCAAATAAAATCCACTTATTCTTAAGCGGTTATATTAAACAAGGTTTAAAGCCTTGAGTTTTTTATATTCAATTCTACCAAACCCTAACCCACTTTTCCAAGTAAAGATAGAGTAAAATGGAATTAGTTAATATTTGCAACCACCAACAATAAACGAAGCATGAGAAATGAATAAATATCAACCAAGCATTATATATATATTCAATGGTAAACTTCCATTAACATTACATCCATTCAGGGTCCACAACCTTAGTATTTAAAACTAGCTACTCATACTAGAATCCAAGAATAAAACAATCAATAAAGTCATAAGGCTTACAAAGGTACATGATTCTCTCTTTAAAAGCTTCAAAAATAATGGAGTATTCAGTGCCTTCAATGTCGCCTCTTTTTCAGACAAGATGTCCCACAAAAACCCTAGTAAATCTATTTATAGTGGACCAAAAGTCGGAGTCAAATTTGGACAAAAATACCCCTACAGAACCCATCTGCGACGGCAGAATGGTCGCAGAACATGTATATGGTCTGCAGATTTGCAAAGGTTACCGCAGAATCACACGCCTAGTTGCCCAATTTTCCACTGTATTTCCATTATGCAGTTTGCATAGCAATTGTTCGACCACAGACTTCATCGTAGAAGTGCTCAAGCAGAATCTCCTGTTGCAGTTGTGTCATTATGCGGTCTGCAGAACTGTTATGCAACCGTACAATGGATCGCATATTCTTCTCTTCAATGGCTAAAAAGCCTGCTTCAATCTGCGGTAGGTTTGCGATTGGAACATATCTTCTGCGCTCGTAGTTTTACCGCATTTTTACCTTCTATGGATTTTTGACTTCTTGTCTATGTTTTTGGTTCTTCAAGTCCCGTACACTACGAAACACCAAAACATCATAAAAATAACTAAAAATGCTTTAAAAGACAAGCTAAAGTCTATGTAATTAGTATAAAAATGTTGAAATTATACGACACATCAGCATCCCTATGGCAAAATGAGACAATACCTCTAATCACAATATCTGAAGAAATCAAATCTCTCTTGTAGGGAGGGAATAGTAAAGGGCCCTTGACACCCCCTGATATGCCTCCCCCTCTCAAGCGACCCCTAGCTGACTGGGCTCCACCCCGGGATGGCTGAGCGGGTGGTGGAGGAACTGGTACTGCTGACATAGACTGCCTCCTCTGCAAAGTTAGACCTCCCACTGTATGAGGACACTCTCTCCTCATGTGACCAAACTCCCCACACTCATAGCAACTCCCCAATGTAGGTGCTAGGGACAGACGGGAGCCCCGAGCACTGGGATAACTGGCATAAGGACCTGGCATAGACAAACCCTGACCCGATGGAGCACGAGACAAACTCTACGCTGGAAGGGCACCGAGAGATGAACGACCTTGCGGATAACTGTGAGAACTATGCCCAGATGATGCACCATGGTGAACTAGGCTAGCCTTCTGAGCATGTCTGAAAGGACGACCTCTACCGTGCTGGAACTGACCCCCAAAAAGAGCACCACTAAATCAATCATGTCCACGAGGCCTCTTGGCCTCCCTCTCAACCCTATCTGACGAGCAATGTTGACAACCTCATTAAAAGTAGCACCACACAAACTCTCTCTCTCTCTCTCTCTCTCTCTCTCTCTCTCTCTCTAGTCAATTGCAGCTAATAAATGAGGCCATCTATAAACCTCATGATCCTCACCCTGTCTTTGGGAACCAACCAGATAGCATGACGGGCCAACTCTGAGAATCGCATATCATACTGCATCACAGATCTATCACCCTAACAAAGCTACTCAAACTATCTGCGCAGTTTCTCTCTGCGGGACTAAGGCACAAACTTCTGCAGAAAGATAACGGAGAACTGCTGCCAGGTAAGGGCTGCTGCACTTACTAGCCTACGCCTCTTGTAAGCCTCCCACCAACTGAATTCATCCCCAGAGAACTGAAAGGTAGTGAACGAGACCCCACTGGTCTCTAGAATACCTATTGTACGGAGTATCCTCTAACACTTGTCCAAGAATCCCTATGCATCCTCTTCTTCTACACCACTAAAATATGGAGGCTGGACTCTCCCAAACCTCTCAAATATATGCTGCTCATCCTCAGGAATAGCAGGAACCACATAGTCCTGAGCAGTTGCAACCGACTAGGCTAGTGGTGCCCTTGATGTCTGGAGTTCCTATACTACCTGCTCAGGTGTACGGGCGGCGGGAGTCTGAGTGCCTCCCTTGTCCTGAGAAGTGTTTGCGACCATCAAAATAGAGACCGCCTGAGAAAGGTCGGTGTACATGGTCAGAATCTGAGATAAGGCCTCCTGAAGGCCAGTAATCACGATGGGCACAGGTGGTGCTTGAGCTGGTCCCGCTGGTGACTCCACAATTGGGACCTAGTCCTAATTTAGGGCAACTGGTGGATCTGCAGGTACTGCCCCAAGTACTGTGCGAGCTGCCCCTCTGCCCCTACCACGACCTCTACTGTGGCCCTGTATGGTGGTACTGGTTGTTGTCCATCCTTCCAAGTAGTACGAGTCTTCACCATATGCGAAAGAATGAAACAATAAATGTTTATTTACCAGAATCAACAGATTTGCACAACACGAATTAAAGAATGTGGATTTTTCCTAAAGGTTTTGCATCCTCTCGATGATAAGTACATACGTCTCTGTACCGATCCGCAAGACTCTACTAAACCTGATCATGACTCATGAGACCTAGGTTCTGATACCAACTTTTGACGACCCAAAGACCTAACCCGTCTTTATGGCGCCTATCGTGGAACTAGGCAAGCCGACATTCTCAATATGCTTTCAATATATGATACAAATGAGGTAAGACAATTAAATTAACCGGATATTTAATTAACAATGGGGTAAAACCCAAAACACAAGTGTAGAATAATAGCCCGACATTGGGGTGTCACTAAGTCATTAGCATCTAACAGCCAGTATAGAAATAGAGTCTACAACAGTCTGGGCCAAATGCCAATACAAGAGAGGAAATATAATAAGAAAGGATAGACAAGGATTGTGGACGCCGGCAGCTACCTCGTATCTCTCCATAATCAGCTAAGCACGAGATCAGCACCCTCTATGATTTTTGCACACCTAAATTTGCACAGGATGTGCAGGGTGAGCATGAGTACAACTAACTCAACAAGTAACAGAAATAAATAAGGAACTGAGATGCAGTGACGAGCTATATAAATACAGTTCATTTCAGAAGTTTACAGTAAAAGTGAAAATACTTTCGAATCCGGCAGTTAATGCCAAATCGTTTCGAGCTCAAGTAAACCAGATGTAAATCTTTCAAAAATTGCACAACAACGATAGATAACATCTAAGTGCAATAATAATTAAAAACAAGTTTATCCTCTCAAGGCAACAGTTACTCAACTCATCTCAATCGCTCGTACACTCGACTCTCAGCCCTCAATACTCACTCTCAATAGGTACTTGCGCTTATTGGGGGTGTACAGACTAGTACGGGCTCCTTCAATCCAATCTCTATATTGATGCAGATTGCAGCCTGATCCAATCTTGTTGCGGCGTGCAACCCGATCCATAACATATAATAGTATCCATAAAGCTTTTTGCGGCGTGAAACCCAACCCATAATATATATTTAGCCCGAAGGCTTGTTGCGGCGTGCAACCCGATCCATTATATATATATATATATATATATATATATATATCATGAAGGCTTGTTGCGGCGTTCAACCTGATCCATATACCTCACATATCTCACAGCTCGACAATCAGGCCCTATCTCAGTCACTAACCTCTCCAGCTTCTCGGGCTCACTGAAATCATAATATTCAGCCCAAACAGAGAATACAACAAGTATTAACAAGAAACGAGAGAGAACGGAGATATGATGTACAAGTAAGACGGTGACTGAGTATAAGACAACAATTAGCAGTCAATTCAACAAGTATACGACCGATGCGGTCCCAACAGTGATATCATATGGCCTAAGAGTGGTTTCTAACCTTAAAGGAAGTCAAATTGCTAAAAGACAAGGAAAAAAAGGTAATAACAATGGGCTATTTGAATTTATAGTCTCACGGGACGGACCAAGTCACAATCTCTCATGGTGCACGCTCACGCGCCTGTCACCTAGCATGTGTGTCACCTCCAATTGGTCACATCACACCAATTTTAGGTTTCATACCCTCCAAAGGAGATTTAAGACTATTACTCACCTCAACCGCGTAGAAATCCTACTCTGAAATTCCCTTGCGTCTTGAATCGGCCTCCATATTCCACGAATTTCCCCACAAACAATAACAGATTATGAATATAGGCTAAAAGGATCAATTTCACAAGAAAACTACTAAAATATAGCCCAAAATCCGAAATCAGCTCAACCCCCCCCCCCCAACCCATGTCTCGAAACCCGACGAGTGTCACAAAACCTGAAAGTCCATTAACTCACGAGTCGAACCATACAAAATTTATCAAAATCCCACCTCATTTTCCCCTCCATAACCCCAAAATTCACTCTCCAATTCTCAAGCCCTAACTCCCAAATCTCACATCAAAAACTCACCAACTAGGTGTAAACAATCAGTGGGGAAACACCATTATAGAAGATAAATAGGCACAACGAACTTACCTCAGTGATAAATTCGAAATCCCTCTCAAAATCCTCAAATTTCGGCTAAAAATGATGAAAATGGTGAGAAAAATCAAAGTCTACTATTTATAGGTTTTGCTCAGCTAACACCTGCGGAAATTCCATACCAGGTATGAATTTAACTTATAATCCCATACTTAGCTCCTGCGGCTTCATGACCCCATCTGCGCATATTGCAGGTAAGGGAATCCATCGCACATGTGGCCAACAATAGCACTTGCGCCCAGCTGTCCGTTTCTCCGTCCCTCGCAGGTGCTACAAAGTCTTCGCGCATGTGGCTTCTGCCCTCCTTGACCTTGTCCACTTTTGGGGATCCTTCTCCGCTTCTGCGGACTCGCACCGACGGTTCCCACTCCACATGTGCGATTACACCAGCAACAATAGCATTTCAACTACTCATCTCATTCCAAAACAAAGTCTGAAACCTCCCGAATTCCATCCGAGGCCCCCGGGACCTCGAACAAACATGCCAACAAGTCATATTTCCCCATGCAAACTTAGTCAAACCTCAGAATCACTCAAAACAACATCAAAACATCAAATTACACCCGTATTCAAGTCTAAAGAACTTCTAAACTTTAGGATTCCGCAAATGACGCCGAAACCTATGAAACCACGTCCGATTGACCTCAAATTTTGCACACAAGTCATAAATGACACCACAAACCTAATCCAATTTGCGGAAATCCAATATGAACCCGATATCAAAATTTCCACCACCGACCAAAATTGCCAAAATTCCAACGTTCGTCAATTGAAGCCTAATTCTACTACGAGCCTCCAAATGACACTTCGGATGCGCTCCTAAGTCAAAAATAACCTAATGGAGCTAATAGAACCATCAAAATTAGAATACGAGGTCGTTTATACACAAGTCGACATCCGGTAGACTTTTCCAACTTAAGTTTCCTATTAAGAGACTAAGTGTCTCAATTCTTTCCGATGCCACTTTGGACCCTAACCAACTAACCCGTAAAGCACAAAAGAAGCAAAAATGGGGGAAACGGGGCTATAACTCTTGAAACGACCGGTCGGGTTGTTCCTAGGTGTCTAGATAAAGAACTGTGAAATAGATGAACTGGAATTTCAAAACGGTGCAAGTACAAGTATCTATTGGATTATTTCTTCTTCACCTTCTGTATACTCTGAATGTATAATTTATCCCATATCTAACACAACTGACAATAGTTGTGTTATATCATGTAAATGTTAGACAAATAGCATTTTTAATGGTCCAACCTCACAAGTCACAATTCACAACTCCTCACCTCTTTCTCTTTTCTCTATGTCTTTAATTGTGTTTTCGTTTCAGCTCTTCGCTTCTATCTCCTATTCCTCCTCCATTTCCAGGCCTTGCCATTGTTGCGGTCAAATGCACACGCAAGTATACGCGGTCGCCAGGTAATAAAATGAAGACAAAACTCGCTTAGTCTTATGATTAACTATTAACTAACTTAGTCTTTCCTAATTATCTGAAAAAGGATTAGCCTAGAAGTATTTGAGTCTAACGGATTAAAATAAAGAAAAACTAATAATGAACTTTGAACAGAGGAAGAACACATTTTTATATTACCAATGTTAAGAAACGATCAAGGGTTATAGGCTATCTAATATATTTAGTGTGATCTTCAATTTAATTGACTAACTAGTTTATGTAGTTTATTGGTGAACAAGGTTAACATTGCTCATAAGAATTTGTCGAGTTCTTACTCGCCTATTCAAGATAAACTGACGCTTATATGTCTACGGAATTAGATCTAACAAGAACAGAGTTATAATTCTTGTAAATCAACCAAGCAAGGAAATCAGGTATATGTCTATCCTAACTGCGAATATGTTCCTCGGTGCTCAGGTTCAAGAACTTGCTCTACTCAACTCTAGATTCGTAGATAGTTTCAATTGGTGATCATGCAATCAAATACGTAAGTGCAAGATTGAATAAATAAACTAAAATGATAAATCAGAAAAGTAAAATCAATCTCCGAATAACAATAGTCACGAAAAAACAACAACCCTAGAATGTGAAGTTTAGCTGCACATAGACATGGTAGCAAACAACAAATTATACAATGAAATATAAAAAAAAAACTAAGTTTTGTGGAAAAGATGAAACCCGGCTTGCACGGTAGCTCTGTTCTCTCCCTAGTTCAAAAGTATCTAAAAAATGTTCTCCCCCCCCCCTCAAAATAGGTGTAGGTTTGATTTTATATGAGTTGAGGGTGTGTAGGTCCGAAATAACCAACTCCCGGGCGAAATAGGACATACTAACGTTTTTAGCGTCCAGGGCAGCGTGGGGCGCTAGCCTTGGCGCTCAACTTTTCAGCATTCTATTTGTGCGCCACATGTAGCGCCCCATGCTGCCTGTGGCGCTCAACTAGCCATTTCGCCATTTCTTCCCATGTTCGCTCTAGTTCGCGCACTTTCATCCCAAGTCGCATCTGAATGATTCCTACACCTAGAAATACAACAAAATTAGCGCAAACCATTGTATTATACATCCGAAATATATGAGACATGAGCACAACGCGAGACAATATACATAAAAATATGCTACTTTAAACCGAATATCAGCCATCCGAATACTGAAAAGTTATTTTACCGGTGTACTAACAAAAAGTTAAAATAAAAAATTGGTTTTCTTTAATGCTTGGTTTGGAAATTATCTTCTTCTTCTTTTTAGGCTAGGGAGTGGGGGTGGGAGGGTATGAATTAGAGAATTGAATCTCATTAATTATCTTTTTCAACCCATAAAGTCATAAAAAGAGAAGTTTAACTTTGCCTTAGGAGCCCTCTACGCACGAATGTCACTGTAGACCTTACTGATGAAACATCAAATGAGGATGAGTTAGATAATTTCATCCCACTAACGGCTGAAGACAAAACTCGATTATACACACCTTGGCAAACTTCTTTCATAGTAAAGGTGTTGGGTAAAATCATTGGACATCAACTACTAAAATTAAACTAACAAACTTATGGAAGCCCTCAGAAGAAATTCACCTAATTGACTTGGGCTGCAACTTCTTCCTCATTAAATAATCATCAAGAAAATATGTGTAAAGCATTACATGAAGGTCCCTGGTTCGTCCTAAACCACTTCCTTTCTATTCGACAATGGGAGCAAAGTTTATTGCCTCCGCAGTCCAACTAACGCATGCTGCTCTCTGGGTACGTCTCCCGGAACTACCAACGGAATTCTATGATTCCCAAATCCTAAAAAAAAGTCGGAAAAAGATAGGGCAACTCCTAAAGATCAATAATTGTACAACATCCACCACAAGAGGGAGATATGCCCGGATCTGCATTGATGTACCTCTTGAGAAGCCCCTAAAAATGCATGTTCATATAGGCATCAACAAGCAGGTCTTACTATACGAAGGGTTGAACCTACTCTGCACACAGTGTGGTAGATTTGCGTGCTAGTTGGAGCTGCCAATTTTCCAAAACACCCCGTCTAAACTCCATACCTACCACCTCCACACAGACATCACAAACTTTCCCCACCTTACCAAACAACAAGCCTACAACACATCCCAAAAAAATCCCATGCGCGTTACAACCAGTACAACCACATAGCCAATCACACGAGGCTGGAGAAAGCGGCTAGTACAATACCCACACAGGTCAAGCCAGGTAAGGTCGTCAACCGTACACAGTTCACACTTGCAAACACGTTTAGCTCATTAGCGTTTATGGACTCACCCACTGATTGTGCACTAACTGGGTCTGGGCCTATACACGAAAAAATCACATACCACAAGAGCCCAAGTATGCAGCAACATGAAACAATGGGCCACAAACATTTATGTACTGATGACCTTACTAATAATCCCACTAATACCAACAAATCTGACTTCCAATTTTTAGTAGACAACTTTAAGGCTAGACTTGCGGGCTGGAAAACATCCTTCCTATCCATGCCGCGTAAAATTACCCTAATCAAATCTACTCTTTCTACTCTTGCAAATCACATAATGAAATATATTGCCATCCCTAAATATATCATCACAAAAATGGAGCACTATATGCGCAACTTTTTGTGGGGAACTAATCAACAAAAATGAAAAATCCATTTAATAAATTAGCAAACAGTAACTATGCCGAAACACTTAGGTGGACAAGGTATACAACGACTTGACCTAAACAACAAAGCTTCACTAGGAGGATTAGCATGGCGACTTTTTCACTGCCCAAATAAACTATGGCCGCACACCCTTATTCATAAATACAGGAACAACAATGCACTTCAAAGGTACTCTCAAACCTGGCAAAATATCCTAACTAGATGGCACGTCTTCCAACATGGGATACAGTTGAAATTAGGTACCAATTCTAACTTAAACTTCTGGACGGAACCTTGGATTGCTCCACGAACAACACTCATATCCTTGCTGACTGGTCTTATACCCCTAGCCCATATAAATCATCCGACTAAATCGTACAAACTCCATAATGATTGGAATTGGGCAGAAATCCCTTTCCCTATCCATACTTTTATAAAAAATGCCTTAATAGCATAAATATAGCTACACAAACCAAAAGTACACTATCTTTTGGGGTTTATCAAACAATGGTAAGTTCACAATCAAATCTATTTATTCTGAACTATTGAATCAACAAATCAATCTACAAGACCAAACAACATCCTACAAATGGATTTGGAAAATAAAAATCCCACAAAAACTAAAAACTTGTCTGTGGCTTATTATGCACAAACGACTACCTACCAAAAAACACCTCCATCACATAGGCATCACACTAGACGACCAGTGTCACATATGTCGAACAGAGAGGGAAAACATTAACCATATTTTCTTGCACTGTCCCTCCATACAACATATATGGAATGACCTAGGTTTAGCTAACATTCCAAACAGTGTACATACTGCCTTTCACCCGTCTGCATGGCTACCAAACATCATTAATACAACACAAAGTCCTATGACTCTCCGCATCAATAACAAAACTTTCCTATCTTACATACTATGAGTAATGCTCGGAATAATCTCGTGAACCCTAATAAGAATGGGGAAAAACTCGATCTTGAAAAGTTTTATGCTACTGCTTGGAATAACCTCATGAACTCTGGTAAGAATGGGGAAACAAATCAGGAGACCACTGATAAGAATAGTAAAACAGAAGAGTAATCTCATACAGAGTCCTAGTTTTAAGCTCTTTTCACCAATATTGTCACGACCCAAAATCTAACCATGTCGTGATGGCGCCTATCGTGATACAAGTCAAGCCTATATTTCTGAAATATTACTACTGATTGATTTTAAGAAGTTAATAAAAACAATTTCAATAATTTAATTCCTGATAAATTAAACCAACTCTAAATATAAATAATATAAAATACGGAAACGAGTCTCAAACATTGGGGTGTCAATAAGTCATGAACGTCTAAAACTATGAACTAAGATATATAAACTGTCTAACTGTCCAAAAGAAGAAATGACAAAAGGACTAAGAAGGTCCTGCGGACGCTAGAGGCTACCTTGCAGTCTCCACAGATAGCCGGCCTGAACTCAACGATCGCCGCGCTCTAATTCACCTAGATCTGCACATAAAGTCCAGGGTATAGTATGACTACAACAGACTCAGTAGTAACAGGAGTAACTAAGGTACTGAACAATAGTGACGAGCTAAGAAAAACAGTCCAATTATTTCTTTTTCCCATAATTTAAAAATAATAGGAATAAACAGGTAAATTCCATTACTCAGTAAATGCCACAAAGAAATTTAACAGATAAATGCAGCAACAACAAAAGTAAATGCATCCTCACAGAAGTGCCACTCCATCACTTATCACTCGCATTCACCACTCAACACTCAATACACTCAACACTTTGCGCTCACTGGGGGTGTGTACAGACTCGTGAGGGGCTCCCAAAAGCTTAGCGCTAAGCAGAGATAACCCACGTGCCATAATATCAATACCTGGATCCGCACGGTCAGCTCACGTGTTATATAGACAACTCACGTGCTATGGTATCAATACCTGGACCCGCACGGTCAGTTCACGTGCTATGCAGATATCTCACGTGATATGGTATTAATATCCTCACAACCAGCCCCTCGACCTCACTCAGTCATGTACCTCTCGAACCTCAGAATGCACCACCATCAAGGGAACAGAGCTCACATCAAATATCACATCATATCAGCAAAATATTAGAGACCGAGGTAAACATGTACAATAATTTCTATGAATGAGTACAAATAACGTGAGCATGAATGAAGCCCAAATATAATCTCTAACGTGAAGGCAAACAATTTCACTAAAAAGTAAATGCATAAACATAGATAATGGTTGTTAGGCCTCACAACCTCACGGGACAGACCAAGTCTCAATCCCTTAAGGTATACACCCACACGCCGTCTCCTAGCGTGTGTATCACCTCCAAACAGTCACATGATATCAAATTCTCCGGGTTTATACCCTTAAAGCTGGAGTTAAAACTGTTACTTAACTCAACAGCGTAAAATCCTACTCCGGGATGTCCTCGTCCCTCGACTCGATCTCCAAAAACTGTGAATCTAACCATAATCATAATAATATTATCAACATGGCTTGAGAATCGAATTCCACAATAAAAACTACAAAATGTGCCAAAAATCCAAAATCGGCCAAAACCCGGCCCCCGACCCATGTCTCCAAACCAGTCAAAAATGGCATGAAAAATTAACCTCGTCCTCTCCTGAGTCTAACCATATAAAATTTGTCAAAATCACCTCCGTTTGGTCCCTCAAATCCTCACTTAAAACACTCCAAAACTCAAACCCTAACTCCCTCAATTTCGCTTTGAAATCAACAACAAAATCCCAAAAAATGAAGATCAATTCATTAAATATAACAAAAATCGAGTAGGGAACACTTACCCCAATCCGTATGGTGAAACTCGCGTCCAAAATCGCCCAAATCCGAGTTCCCCAACTCAAAATATGACGGAATGAACAAACCCTTGTTTTATATATTTTTCTGCCAACTATTCAACCTCGTTTATCATGCCAAACAATTCCGAAACTTGCTTTTTATGCCTCCAATGGATTCCTTGTGAAATTTTAGTCAAGTTAGTACCTTATAATTAAGGACATATATTGGTTTCAATATTTGCAAATAGAGCAGATTTTTAAATACGTCGTCAGTGGCAATTTCGTAATTAATCTGAAAAGATCTAGTAACCTAATTCATAGTAAAATGACCATAAAATCCTCATACGATGTCCGAATTCAATGATTCTTTTTGTTACGGGTCCGTAATAATGCTATGGATCTAATTATTTAATCAAAAAAAGAAATCGGAGCTCATTTGTTCACATGGTATCATTTATGCTTGAAGAAACGACGTTGAAACATAAGAAAAACGAGCGCCAAATTTCAAACTTTCAAACCTCCGGAACACCCAAAACAACACCAAAACACCGAATCAGCCTCGAATTCAAGCGTAAGTACTTCTAAACTTCCAAAATTCGCCGATGATGCTGAAACATATCGAACCACGTCCGAATGACCTCAAATTTTACACACACGTCACCAAATGACAATACGAACCTACTCTAACTTCCGGAATTCCAATCTGACCTTGATACCTAATTTTCCACTGCCAACCAAAATCGCCAAATTTCAAACTTTCGTTAATTCAAGCCTAATTCAACCACGGACCTCCAGATTACATTCTGGATACACTCCTAAGTATAAAATCACCCAATGAGTTCGTTTATTCATAAGTCAAATTCCGATTGACTTTTCTAACTTATCTTTCTAACTAAGAGACTAAGTGTCTCCTTTCACTCTGAGACTACACCAGACCCAAGCCTACCAATTCGATACAACTTAACACAGTTGAACAACACATTAAGAAGCATAAATGGGGGAAATGGGGTTGTAACTCTCAAAACGAACGGTCGGGTCGTTACACATATGTTTTGAAGATCTTTTACCATCAAGACCTTGTTTTAAATGTTGGTTTACGATTTATGTATTAAGAACATATGTTTTTTTTTTCTTCTCTTTTCCTGTTATTAGGATTGTGATAAATAATCAAGGTTATGTTTGTTGGTCTTTAATCTTAGTGTAGCTTAATTTTAATCTTGGTGTAGCTTAAAGAGAGTGAATGGAAAATGGTGGGAAAAGAAATGGAGGGAAGTGAAATTTTGAATTAGTGCACTTTGTCCTTCATTGGAAGAAGGAAAGAAAATCTATGTATATATATAGAGAATCTCTTCTTTTATCTCTTAAAGAGTTGATAAGAAGGAAAGCCTCGCGCCGCCGTCGTCGTCGTCGTCGTCGTCATCGTCATCGTCGTCGTCGCTCGCTCGGCTCGGCTTCGGCCTCAGCTTCGTATTCGGATTCGGATTCGCTATAAATATTCCTTGAATCCCAAAATCATTACTTACTAAATTTTCTGACCTTCATCTTCTTCTTCTGCACAAAAAAAATATTCTAGTGTGTTTTACGACCATCAAGTGGTTCGCTGATCACTAGAGTTTTTTGGTATCGATACGCTGGTGAGTTAAATTGTTCTATACTGGGAGGATGTCACGCCCCAAACCTAGGGAGGCGTGACTGGAACCCGATGCCACGCTGGCCTGGGCGAACCACTCTTTAACTCATTCATTCCTTTTGTAACTTATCATGGGCCAACATGGCCACACCTCGTAATGTACAATTGTAAGTGGGAAAATGTTATATCAATGAACCATCATTCATAAAACATGAATACATATGGGCCGTCAATGCATCTGACATACTATACCTAATAAACCCGTGTCTACAAAGCCTCTAACATTATTTGACATAAAATGGGACAGGGTACCGGCCTACCCATAAGTCTGTAGCAAAATTCTGACACGGTGGCTTATAGACACAGCTGCACTCCGAGTAAAGTGGAGTCTTACCGATCCTTCGCTGCATGCTAACCTCGCCTAGTATGTGGGCTCGTCAATATGATTATCTATACCTGCAGGCATGAATGCAGTGTTCCCAACAAAATAAACGTCAGTACGAATAATGTACTGAGTATGTATAGCAGAACTGAAACGTAAAAATAAGTCAACATTAATTAAAGACATATAAGAATCAACCTGAACCTCTGAAGTGCCATCGTATATGCATACGTATTATAGTTACATACATATAACGTATGGTGCATGACTGCCTAACTGATCAGTGGTAACTGCCCGACCATCCGTAGCACGGTGGTAAATGTATGACTGCCCAACCGGCCGTAGCTCGGTGGTAAATGTATAACTTCCCAACCTGACGTATCTCGGTGGTAAATGAATATGCATGACTAGCCAACCGATGGTAAACAATGATACATAACTGCCCAACTGGCCGTAGCTCGGTGGTAATTGTGTAACTGCCCAACTGGCCATAGCTCGGTGGTAAATGCATGACCGCCCGACCGGCCGTAGCTCGGTGGTAAATGCATATGCATGAAGATGCATGTACGTGTATCACTATAACATAAATATTACTATCTCTATCATATACCTCAATAGGGACATATGAACATACTTAGACATGCTTGAATATCATTTTACGGGAACGAATAGCGTATACATCTTTAACTGCTAAGAGTAGAACCACTTATAGAATATCATTATGTTTATGTATTTTTTCTTGTATCATTCCAAAAGAAAGAAGTATTAGCCTTAACATACCTGAGCCTCGATGCCATATATAAACCTGTGAGTTCTCGCTTCCACTGGCAACGAAAGCTTGATCTAGTCCTCCAAAGAAAGACCACACAACGAAACGAGAACGTTTATGCCCCACATATTTGGTTATGAGTTTTACAGTTTCCTATATATCCCAAAGATGGATTTCTTGGTTCTAAAGACTAACCAATATATACTTATTATTCAAAAATTAAAACCTAACGTCTTACCATCTTGAATTGCAAACTCTACTTGCAACAAACTTAATTGCAAGTGTTATATTCACACCTAATCAATTAGCACTACATCAAATGTATACTATATGGAGAGTATTAACCTTTTCTCATGCCAATTCATGAAAGGATGGACAAATTGCAGGCATTTCTCTTAAACGTGCTGGAAGCATGTTGAAATCAAATTCTAAACTAGGCCATACAATACATCCAAACTACTGCATCTAACTACTAATTTATGCTAAGTTCAAAATATGGAATATGAACAGCAACTAAATGATTGACTTTGGTTCAATCACCTACACTCAGCATTAGAAATAAAACCATGGTCCAAAAGTGACAAAATTATTCTAATAGTCTTGTTGCCTTTCCAACTTTCCTCTAAAGGTGCCACCAAGACACACAACATGATTAGTCACCTTAGGATTAACTAAAGCTTAACACATGTTGCCACGTTTTTGAGTTTAGTCTTTATCCATTTATTAGGTAATTAGGTAGTGTCCTGCTACCCGGTAATTAACCAATTATCCGCATAACTAAGAATTGTTTCAAGTTACTTAAAATTCTGCTTATTTTTAATACATTTTATATATACTACTATCATGGTCATATGGTACCACATAAATACATACACTATTATTTTTATTAAAATATCTATGTAAAAATACATATATTTTCTCAACTTATAATTTTCTTAAGCTCATATAAAGAGTAAAAATTCTCGTACGCTTAATTGTTAAAATGGTAAAAAGATAGCTTTCTTTTCTTGTGAGAAAATATTTTTTATCTTTGCAATAAAGAAAATCCCATAAACTTTCTTATATTATGTGTATAATTTAAAGCATTTTCGAAAGTAGTAATATTAATAACTATATAAAAGCATACCTTTTAAATATTTTTCTACAATAAATGTTCCACTCAAAGTAAATACCATATCAAAATGTATCTAATTGTATCAATGTTGTTAAACTTACGGGGTCTTAGAATAACATAGTCACAAATCCTCTATAATTTTGTGAATGGTCTTAATCCCTTTGAGCTCATATGGATTACTACGACTTATCCTAATATTAAAGTACGGGATGTAACAGAGGTTATATTCCAAAAACCTCGGGTACTTGAGGGGAATAATTTCCTTAAGGACATACTATGTATTCAGTGGGCTCGTTTTATTCTTGTATTATTTAATGTGCAATGACTAAAATGTCCTTATTGGTTAAGTGAAATTTTCAGCAACACTCCTCTTTAAGCTAGGGGCATGAAAACATTTAACATCCTGTCACGACCCGGAATTCCCACACTCGGGATCGTGATGGCGCCTAACATTTCACTTCTAGGTAAGCCAATGCTAGAATGGACTTAAGCCTTTCTTAAACAAATCAAGTTAACTCATGCCAATTAAATTGAGATAGAACGGAAAATAAGTGTGAAAAGTCAAAACAATTGAAATATCTAAATACAACCCCGGATTTGGTGTCACAAGAAGTGCGAAGTGTGATATAAGTACTACCGACCCCATGTACTATGTAAGTGTCGAGCCTAACCTCGACGAAATAGTGACGAGGCTAAGGCGGGTCACTTACAATATCAATCCTCACATATTCCATCTGCTGCAGCGTGCAACCCGAACCATAAATAAAATAAATAGGTGCAATCAATTTAACAACTCGAATCATAAGAATCTCTGTAATTAACAAATATGAAAACAATTCCATAAAGAGAATCTCGTACCAAATCAGAAGTGGCACAATTTACACTAAGCAACAAGACAAGATGGATATATGATAGTTAAAGGGTACAAATAAGACAAGGAAAGTAGCAATAAAATCATGAAAGCATGGGAGAAACAAACGTTTTAATACAAGAATAATAAATGACAAGTAGCAAATTAAGGCATATGAAACAATTAAAACGTGTAACCGTTAAGACATACGATTAAATAATTAATGAAACACGGAGAAGCATGGAAACAAGTATTTTGACGGTGTATATAGACTCTTCACCTCACATATACGCCGCTACAAATGAATTTCACATAGCCCATAGCCCAAGGGTTCATACTTCCCTCAAATCAAGGTTAGACCCAACACTTACCTCACTTCGCAATAAACTCAAGGTTCAACTAAAATCTTGCCTTTCGAACAAGCCTCCAAACCACGAAACTCTTGCAATTTATTGACCAAACAATTCAAAATAAGCTTTAGAAACGACTCACGAATGAAAAAGGTTCAATTTAGGTCATTATTGAAAAATTCAACAAAAGTACCCCTAGACTCGCTTGGTCAGAACCCGATATTAAGACCAAAATCCAATTATCCATTCACCCCCAAGCCCAGTTATGTAATTTTTTTCGACATCTGACCTCAATTCGAGGTCTAAATTTCAAACTTAAAAAATTTCTAAATTCTACCCAAATTACTAGTTTCTACCATCAAAATCCTAGATTTGGTTTGAAATCTTATGAAATGTAATGGGTAATTGGACGAAAGTTAATTAAAGTCACTTACCAATAAATTTAGGATGAAAATCTCTTGAAAAAATCGCCTCTATGGTGTTTCCAGTTGAGAGTTTAAAAGTAATGAGCTAACTCCCATTTTCTCCCTCTTTTACCTAGATGTAGTTATTGCAATTCCGACACATAGTTTGCAATTGGGATAAACCCTTCGCAAATGTGAAAAGTTAATGAGCCTGTTGTTGTCGCAAATGCGAACCAAAGAAATCCGCAAATGCGAACTACACTTCGTAATTCCAAAGAAGCACCAAGTTAACAGTGGTCGCAATTGCGACAAAAACCTTCACAATGGCGAAGATGCAGAGTACGCAAACACGAAGCATTTCTCGCAAATGAGAACTCTTCCAAACACATCCCCTTCTCACAAATGTGACACATTCTTCACAAAAATAGACCTTGCAAATGCGAGATCAGCAGTCTAGCACCAGAAACAGATTGCAACAACTATATTTCTAAGTCCAAAACCACTATGTAGCCTATTCGAAACTCACCCGAAGCCCCTCGGTCTCCAAACCAAACATCCACAGAAGTGTATAATACCACACAAACTTTCTCAATCGGACGTCCGAATCACGTCAAATCAACTCCGTTTTGCACCAAATTTTGCAGACAAGTAATAAATAATGTAGTGAGCTTATAACAAGTTACCGAACCAAATCCGAACTCGGTACCAACAGTCAGGAGCCCATATGTAGGCCAGTCGTGATGGCGCCTCTCATGGAACTAGGCCAGCCAAACCTTCACTCAATCATCATAAGTTCCTATAAAAGATTCCTTTAAACATTTATACACCAGATAAATCTATACGGAATAACTTAAATACAACCCCCGAGAACCCGAAGTCACTGGTCATGAGCATCTACGTAAATATACAACTAAACAAAAATAAATTCTATAATATTAAACAAGAGAGGGAGCAGGACTGCAGACGCGTGCATCCACCTCGCAAACCTCCGAGAATCTCTGGAACAGATGGACAGCTCACCCATCCCTAACACCTGAATCTGCACTCAAAGTGCAGGGAGTAATGTGAGTACGCGAACTCAATAGTAATGAAAATAAATAAGGTCTGAGCAGCAAGAAACACATAAAATCAATGTCATGAAATCACAAGAGGCACAACCTCCCTTTCCAACGGTATAATGTAGATATGTGCAATGATCATGTCTTAAAATCATCTTCAGAAAAAATCCTTTAAAGAATGTATACTTTTCAACAACTTCAACCGAAAGGTTTAGTATAAGAATTAAATGGATCATAGTGAGGCCCCTCGGGAAAAACATATTTCATAAACTCAGAGTGAGAGTAGTAAATCATCAAAAGCCCCTCGGGCAAAATGTATTTCATAATTCAGAATGAAAGTAGTAAAATCGTCAGTAGCCCCTCGAGCAAAACATATATCATAATCAGACCCTTGGGAAAAACATATTTCATATCTCAGAGTGAAAGTAGTAAAATCGTCAGTAGCCCCTCTGGAAAAACATCCCATCGGGCAAAACAAATTTCATAACTCAAAGTGAAAGTAGTAAAATCGCCAGTAGGCCCTCGAGCAAAACATATATCATACTCAGCCCCTTGGGCAAAACAAATTTCATAACTCAGAGTGAAAGTAGTAAAATTGTTAGTAGCCCCTCGAGCAAAACATATATCATAATCAGCCCCTCGGGCAAAAGATATTTCATAACGCTGAGTGAATGTAGTAAAATCGTCAGTAGCCCATCGGAAAAAAACTTATATCATAAGCAGCCCCTCGGGCAAAACATATTTCATAACTCATAGTGAAAGAAGTAAAATCATGAGTAGCCCCTCGAGAAAAACATATATCATAATCAGCCCCTCGGGCAAAACATATTTCATAACTTAGAGTGAAAGTAGTAAAATCGTCAGTAGCCCCTCGAGCAAAACATATATCATAATCATCCCCTCGGGCAAAACATATTTCATAACTCAAATTAAAAGTACTAAAATCATCAATAGCCCCTCGATCAAAACATATATCATAATAATCCCCTCTGGCAAAATATATTTCATAACTCAGAGTGAAAGTAGTAAAATCGTCAGTAGCCCCTCGGGCAAAACATATATCATAATCAGTCACTCAGCACCTCACAGTCACTCATGCCTCCCAATCACTCGTCACTCGGCACTCGGTAGGTACCTACGCTCACCGGGGATGCGTACAGACTCCGACTTCGGAGGGGCTTCTTCAGCCCAAGCGCATGCGGCTCACTGGGGGTGTGTACAAACTCCGACTCCGGAGGGGCTCCTTCAGCCCAAGCGCTAATATCAAGCCACCTCGTGGCGTATCATATCCTCACAATCAGTCCCTCAGCCAAACTCATCACCTCACCATCACTCTGACCCTCGGCCACACTCAACAGAACCACTCGAAAGGCCCCTCGGGCGAATCAGTAAAACAGGGTACTCGACCCAAAACATCAGTTTTAATCTCAAAGTGGTGTAAATCATGCTGAGTTCCGAAAAAAGTATGCACAATGATGTGAGTAAAATCATCAACTAATAGTGAGGAAAACAGTAGTAAAAAGCTCCCATGGGGTCTAAACAGATCGGCACGAGGCCCCCAACACGGCTTATATCCCAAATATTTCACAAATCTTTAGAACATAATTTAACATAAGGTTTTGAGTAATATGCAACTCATTAGTTGCCGCGGAAAGGACCTAGTCCAATCCAAAAGTTAGTACACGCCACATACTCGTCATCCGACATGTGCGCCTTTCTAAAATCAGTGGGAAATATGATGTTCGGGGTTTCATACCCTCAGGAAAAGATTTATAGCCATTACTTACCTCTACCGGGCCACAACACTAGCCCGCTATGATCATGCCCTTCAAATTGGCTCCTGGGTGCTCTGAATCTAGCCAAAACCAGTTCAACATCATTAATATATACTCAAGGAACACAACCCAATCGAAAATTATCAATTTATACAAGAATATCGAAATTTGGCAAAACCCGAACCCCTGGCCCATGCCTCGGAATTCGATAAAATTTACATCATAAGAACCCTTATCCTCCCACGAGACCGTACATACCAAGAACATCAAAATCAAACCACAATTGCCCACTAAAACTGCCAAAAGAAATTCCCAACTCTTTCCTCCCATTTTCCAATTTTTCTTACTTTAGATCCCCCAAATACAAGCCTAATCCGGATAAAAATAGCCTAGAAACAATAATAATAACCCGAGAACTTACCTTCACTAAACAATCACGAATCCCCTCTCCTATTTGCCTTCAAAGGAGCTCCTCCCGCATGCAAAAATGGTGAAATGAAATGAATTTCACAGAGGCCCCTTTATATACTGTTTTGCCAGTCATTTACGCACCTGCGGACATTTAGTCGCACTTGCGGACCTGCACCTACAGTACCAGGTGCGCTCCTGCGGAATTTCACTTACCGACCAAATTTCGTACCTGCGGCTTCGCAGGTGCGGCCAAGGCATCGCACATGCAGAATAATTCTCAGCGTAGCCTTTTCGCACCGACGCTCCTCCCATTGTGCCTGCGGCTTCCCGACCGCAGGTGCGGTCAACACCAGAACTTCCACACCAGCAGCTACTGCTGCAAATTTCCAAGTCCAAAAATCCCGGCAACCATCCGAAATCAATCCCGAGCCCCTCGGAGCCCCAACCTAACAGACCAACACACCCCATAGCATTATTCCAACTTAGTTGAGCCTTCGAAACACTAAAAAAACACTAAAACACCAAATTTAAGTCAAATTCAAGCCTATGAACTTTGAAACTTCCAAATTTCGCCAACTAAACCGAAACCAACCAAAACACCTCCGATTGACCTGAAATTTTACAGACACATCGAAAATGACATTGCGAACCTCTTCCAACTTTCGGAATTCCATTCCGACCTCGATAATCTATTTTCCACTGCCGATCGAAAATCGCCAAAAACTAACTTTTGCCAATTCAAGCCTAATTCTACACCGGACATCACAAAAATATTATGAACACACTCCTAAGTTCCAAATCACCTAACGAAGCTATCCGAGCCATAAAATCCGCATTCCGAGGTCGTTTACCAATAAGTCAACTATGAGTTGACTTCCTCAACCATTAGGCTACCTTGAGAGACTAATTGCCTCAATGCTCACCATGACCACTCTGAACCTAAACAAACCGACCCAACACACATGAATGAAGCTGAACCACATAAAATGAAGCTGAAACAGGGGAAACGAGGCTAAACTTTCGGAACGACCGGCCGGGGCGTTACATCCTCCCTCACTTAAATATACGTTCGTCCTGGAACGTGCCAAGAGTTGTTCTCCAACACTATCAACTTGTTACGCATATTACCATGCACATACCCGAGGGTGATCCCACGTCACCCTATCCCATATAGGTCCAATAGCACAATACCGCTAAAATTTCGAAATCCAAATCCTGGCCCATAACCTTAGAACCAAATTCCCACTTCTGAACTGATATGTATGATCAAAATTTCCATAACTGTAAGCTGAACAAGTCTGAACATACTGAATCAATCCATATACATACCGCAGATGAAATCACATAATACACTGCGTGACTCAAACACTCATAGCAATTACTCTTTAACCACAATAACTGCTCAGAACAACCCAATACCGGTACTCCACCTCTTATCAAGAAATGCCTCGCTCTAAGTCTTCCATACACTGCCGAAATGAAAGAAGCACATAGAACTAACATCCATTCATCTAATCAGCCAGACATGAAACTCCCCCTTCCCAAACAGGAATTATAGCAGATTTCGAAGACGACTCCCGATATTTATCCTTCCAACTATGTTGTGGAAAATTCCGAAAATATTCACTCTAGGTCCAATGACCTATTCTCATAAATCATGACCACCCTTGTAACATGACACATACCAATAGACAGAATCGACCTGACCCGTATACACACTAACATACTAGGAAAGTAATCCACTCACTTGAAACCATACACAAATTCATACACTACACACACTACACCTTTTACAATCTCCACTAGATTATTCAATAGAACCCAATTTCCAGACAAAGAACATTACAACCTATATCGAAGAAATTTCTCTTACTCGTGACATTCCCAGACCCCCATGCCTGCAGGTCATAACTGATTTACCAATATACCTCAAACTGAAACCAATACCACACATAATCGTGTAATCAACTTATCAATAACGAACTCCCCCACTTGGTTCAAAGCCAAGGATCAAGACAAACAAGATTATGCCCACAAATTATCACTGCCACCATGATGTGGTGGGATTCAACTTAATCCTCCATAAGCTTATATGACCCAAACCATCTAACACTCAAGTCTATTTCCAATCTCGCATCCACCATTACAATAGTCACGCCATCTTCAACAAGCAGGCTAAACTCCAATTACAACATGTCTTTTACTTGTAGAAGAGAACTTATTACGGAACTACATAGGGACCACACGCCCTGGTACAACCCGCAGGAGATACCTCTTCACTCTTAGCCTCAACTGTTATCTCTCCATATACATCTGAAGACCAAAACTATCACGCAATCACTACACCTTCCTGCATCTGAACACAACCAACGCCTACCCTCGAGGCATCACAATACGCAGTAAAAACCTGAAGCCGATGGCAGAACTAACACTGGAACAATGGTCACAGAACTCTCGAGCTTATAGAATCTCTACCCACACATGACTGACCACATGGATACCCTGACAGGACACCACGTGCCCCAAGAATGCTACTGAACTGGGCCAAACTTCATATTCAGAGAATTGGCATAGATCCTTTTCTCCCTGAATCTTTATAATGCCATCCTCAAATACTGAGTATGCTACTCGCGGCTATGCAAATATGCTAGGACGCCATCAATGAATACAATAACAAGGAGTGCTAATATGGCTGGAATACATCGTCATCAAATACATGAACGTTACTGGGGAAAACGATCAACTCAGAAGACATTTACAGGAACTCATAACCCAACAGAAAAATCATCTTTAATCCACAACTACACAACATGAGAAGTCTTCCAACATACTCACAACTCAGGCCGTATACCAAATCGAGACAGAAATCAAACACTCAATAAATCTTACCACATTTCCAGCCAACCCTTTCGACACATTTCATAGTCTGAACACATATAACCATCAATTCACACCCACCACTTAGGCCTCTAGTCACCAATTCCCATCAATAAGAACACAAACAGACATACAAGTCCCCAATTACATATGCCCACACAACGAAAATCTCAGCAATCAAGCCACAGAATAAATCCGTCCTCAAGTCCTCCAGACTGGCCCATTACCAACATGCCAAAATCACATCTCACCCATGGAAGCCACAAGCCATCGATACACAACTGATACCAAGCGCTCTCAGGCGTGCTCGAATACATAGAAGGAATTCAAGAGCTACACTCTTGGCTGAATACAATGGATTCGCACGACAAGAGTTTTTAAAAATGTGAGATTCTTCCTAAGGCTTCCACAACCTCTCGAAGATAAGTACAGATGTCTCCGCACTGATCCGCAAGACTCTAATAAACATGCTCATGATTGGTGAGTCCTATATAAACATGCTCTGATACCAATCTGTCACGACCCCGGATCCAGGCCAGTCGTGATGGCGCCTATCTTGGAACTAAGCCAGCCAAAACATCACTCAATCATAATAAATACCCATAAAAGTTTCCTTTAAACATTTATACACGGATAAATCTATACTGAATCATTTAAATACAACACCTGAGAACCCGGAGTCAATGTTCATGAGCAACTATGTAAATATACAACTCAATAAAAATAAATTCTATAATATTAAACAAGAGAGGGAGCAGGACTGCGGACGCGTGCAGCCACCTCCCAAACCTCCAAGAATCTCTGGAACAAATAGACAGCTCATCCTGCCCTAACACCTGAATCTGCACATAAGGTGCAGGGAGTAATGTGAGTACGCCAACTCAGTAGTAATGAACATAAATCAGGTTTGATCAGCAAGAAACACATAAAATCAATGTCATCAAATCACAAGAGGCATAACCTCTCTTTCCAACAGTATACCGTAGATATGTGAAATCATCATGTCTTAAAATCATATTCAGAAAAATACTTTAAAGAATGTATATTTTTCAACAACATCAACTAAAAGGTTTAGTATAAAAATGAAATGAATCATATAGTGGCCACTAGGGAAAAACATATTTCATAAGCTTAGAGTGAGAGTAGTAAATCATTAGTAGCCCCTCGGGCAAAACGTATTCCATAACTCAGAGTGAAAGTAGTAAAATTGTCAGTAGCCCCTCGAGCAAAACATATATCATAATCAGCCCCTCGGGCAAAACATATTTCATAACTCAGAGTGAAAGTAGTAAAATCGTTAGTAGCCCCTCGAGCAAAACATATATCATAATCAGCCCCTCGGGCAAAACATATTTCATAACTAGAAGTGAAAGTAGTAAAATCGTCAGTAGCCCCTCGAGTAAAACATATATCATAATCAGCCCCTCGGGCAAAACATATTCCATAACTCAGAGTTAAAGTAGTAAAATTGTCAGTAACCCCTCGGGCAAAACATATATCATAATCAGTCCCTCGGGCAAAAAATATTTCATAACTCAGAGTGAAAGTAGTAAAATCGTCAGTAGCCCCTCAAGCAAAACATATATCATAATCAGCCCCTCGAGCAAAACATATTTCATAACTCAGAGTGAAAGTAGTAAAATCGTCTAGCCCCTCGAGCAAAACATATATCATAATCAGCCCCTCGAGCAAAACATATTTCATAACTCAGAGTGAAAGTAGTAAAATCGTCTAGCCCCTCGAGCAAAACATATATCATAATCAGCCCCTCAGGCAAAATATATTTCATAACTCAGAGTGAAAGTAGAAAAATCGTCAGTAGCCCTCGAGCAAAACATATATCATAATCATCCCCTCGAGCAAAACATATTACATAACTCAGAGTGAAAGTAATAAATCGCCAGTAGCCCCTCGAGCAAAACATATATCATAATCAGCCCCTCGAGCAAAACATATTTCATAACTCAGAGTGAAAGTAGTAAAATCATCAGTAGCCCCTCGAGCAAAACATATATCATAATCAGCCCCTCGAGCAAAACATATTTCATAACTCAGAGTGAAAGTAGTAAAATCATCAGTAGCCCCTCGAGCAAAAGATATATCATAATCAGCCCCTCGGGGAAAACATATTTCATAACTCAAAGTTAAAGTAGTAAAATTGTCAGTAGCCCCTCAAGTAAAACATATATCATAATCAGCCCCTCGGGCAAAACATATTCCATAACTCAGAGTTAAAGTAGTAAAATTGTTAGTAACCCCTCGGGCAAAACATATATCATAATCATCCCCTCGGGCAAAAAATATTTCATAACTCAGAGTGAAAGTAGTAAAATCGTCAGTAGCCCCTCAATCAAAACATATATCATAATCAGCCCCTCGAGCAAAACATATTTCATAACTCAGAGTGAAAGTAGTAAAATCGTTAGTAGCCCCTCGAGCAAAACATATATCATAATCAGCCCCTCAGGGAAAATATATTTCATAACTCAGAGTAAAAGTAGCAAAATCGTCAGTAGCCCTCAAGCAAAACATATATCATAATCATCCCCTCGGGCAAAACATATTTGATAACTCAGAGTGAAAGTAATAAATCATCAGTAGCCCCTCGAGCAAAACATATATCACAATCAGCCCCTCTAGCAAAACATATTTCATAACTCAGAGTGAAAGTAGTAAAATCATCAGTAGCTCCTCGAGCAAAACATATATCATAATCAGCCCCTCGGGGAAAACATATTTCATAACTCAGAGTGAAAGTAGTAAAATCGTCAGTATCCCTCGACCAAAATATATATCATAATCAGCCCCTCGGGCAAAACATATTTCATAACTCAGAGTGAAAGTAGTAAAATCGTCAGTAACCCCTTGGGCAAAACATATATAACTCACAGTCACTCAACACCTCACAGTCACTCATGCTTCCGAATCCCTCGTCACTCGGCACTCGGTAGGTACCTGCGCTCACTGGGGGGTGTGTACAGACTCCAACTCCGGAGGGCTCCTTCAGCCCATGCGCTAATATCAAGCCACCTCGTGGCGTATCATATCCTCACAATCAGTCCCTCAACCAAACTCATCACCTCACCATCACTCCGACCCTCGGCCACACTCAACAGAACCACTCGAAAGGCCCCTCGGGCGAATCAGTAAAACAGGGTACTCGACCCAAAACATCAGTTTAAATCTCAAAGTTGTGTAAATCATGCTGAGTTTCGAAAAAATGTATGCACAATGATGCTGAGTAAAATCATCAACAAATAGTGAGGAAAAACAGCAGTAAAAAGCTCCCATTTGGTCTAAACATATTGGCACGATGGCCCAAACACGGCTTATAGCCCAAATATTTCACAAATCTTTAGAAAATAATTTAACATAAGGTTTTTAGTAATATGAAACTCATTAGTTTCCGCAGAGAGGACCTAGTCCAACCCAAAAGTCAGTACGTGCCACATACTTGTCATCCGACATGTGCGCCTTTCTAAAATCAGTGGAAAATATGAAGTCCGGTGTTTCATACACTAAGGACAAGATTTATAGCCATTACTTACCTCTATCGGGCCACAACACTAGCCCGCTATGCTCATGCCCCTCAAATTGGCTCCCGAGTGCTCCGAATCTAGCCAAAACCAGTTCAACATCATTAATATATACTAAGGAACACAACCCAATAGAAAATTATCAATTAATACAAGAATCTGGAAATCCGGCCTAACCCGAGCCCCGTGACCACGCCTCAGAAGTCGATAAAATTTACATCATAAGAACCCTTATCCTCCCACGAGACCGTACATACCAAAAACATCAAAATCGGACCACAATTGCCCACTAAAATTGCCAAACAAAATTCCCAAGTCATTCCTCCCATTTTCCAACTTTTCTTACTTTAAATCCCCCAAATAAAAGCCTAATCCGAATTAAAATAGCATAGAAACAATGATAATAACCCGAGAACTTACCTTCACTGAAGAATCACGAATCCCCTCTCCAATTTGCCTTCAAAGGAGCTCCTCATGCATGCAAAAATGGTGAAATGAAATGAATTTCATGGAGGCCCCTTTATATACTGTTATGCCAGCCATTTTCCGCAACTGTGGACATTTAGTCGCACCTGCGGACCCACACTTGCGGTCCTAGGTGCGCTCCTGCAGAATTTCACTTACCCGACCAAATTCCGCACCTGCGGCCAATCTTCTGCACCTGCGAAGCCAAGGCATCGCACCTGCGGAAAAATTCCCAGCCTAGCCTTTTCGCACCTGTGCTCCTCCCATCGCGTCTGCGACATCGCACCTGTGACTTCCCGACCACAGGTGCGGTCAACACCAGAACTTCCACCCAGCAGCTTACTGCTACAAATTTCCAAGTCTAAAAATCCCGCCAACCATCCGAAACCAATCCGAGCCCCTCGGGGCCCCAACCAAACATACCAACACACCCCATATTATTCCAACTTAGTCGAACCTTCGAAACACTTAAAACGACACGAAAACACCAAATTTACATCAAATTCAAGCCTATGAACTTTGAAACTTCCAAATTTCGCCAACTACGCCGAAACAAATCAAAAAACCTCCGATTGACCTGAAATTTTGCAGAAACATCCAAAATGATATTGCGAACTTGTTCCAACTTCCGGAAGTCCATTCCGACCTTGATAGCCTATTTTCCACTACCGACCAGAAATCGCCAAAAACTAACTTTCGCCAATTCAAGCCTAATTCTACAGTGGACATCACAAAAATATTCTGAACACACTCCTAAGTCCCAAATCACCTAACGAAGCTATTCGAGCCATAAAATCCGCATTCCGATGTTGTTTACCAATAAGTCAACTCTTAGTTGACTTCCTCAACCATTAGGCTACCTTGAGAGACTAATTACCTCAATGCTCACCATGACCACTCTGAACCTGAACCAACCGACCCAACACACATAAATGAAGCTGAACCACATAAAATGAAGCAGAAACAGGGGAAACGGGGCTAAACTCTCGGATTGACCGGCAGGGTCGTTACACCAACTTAGTCAACCTACGGTCAAACTTAGGAATTCTTTTAATCTTTAAACTTCTAATTTTTTACAAATTATGTTAAATCAAGTTAGGGACTTCCGAATTCAATTCCAGGCATATACCCATCTAACAAATCACATTACAAACCCACAGGGGCCGTCAAAACACTAATCCAGGTCTGTTTTCTCAAAATGTTGACTGAAGTCAACTCAAATGAGTTTATAGCGCGATTTTCACATTTTCATCAATTTTTCACATAAAAACCTTCAGGAAAGAGACATGGACTGGGCAAACAATCGAGGAATGCTAAATGAAGCTAATTGAGTCTTTAAACATAGAAACGAAGGGTAAAACTATAAATGACCTACCGGTCATCACATTTTCCACCTCTAAAACAAACGTTCATCCTCGAACAAACATAGAAAGGTACCTACACTGATGAAAAGGTGTGGATATCTACTCCCTATGTCCGACTCGTACTCCCAAGTGGATGCCTCGATCTGCTGACCTCTCCACTGCACTCAAACCGAAGGTTAACTCTTAGACCTCAATTGTCGGACCTGTCGGGCTAGAGTAGCCACCGGCTGCTCCTCATAAGTCAAATCCTTGTCCAATTAGATTGAGCTAAAATCTAACACATGGGACGGATCACCGTGATACTTTCGGAGCATGGACACATGGAACACCGGATGGACTGCTGATAAACTAGGTGGAAATGCGAGACGGTAGTCCACCTCACCCATTCTCTCAAGAATATTAAAGGGTCTCATATAACTAGGGGTCAACTTGCCCTTCTTTACGAACCTCAACACACCCTTCATGGTTTGGGAGGAAAAGAACTACTGAAGCAAAATCTAGTGCAGCTGGACTGCAGATCTCGCAAACGTTAGATAATTATTAAGGAAATCATTATTCAGTTTAGTAAATAACATCAAATAAGCTAAAAGGAAATGAAGCGAGTACGGAATACTATAAATTCTTTAACACTTGCTACAATCCGGATCTGGAGTCACAATTTACGAACTTCTAGGATTTTACTAAAAGTAAAAGTCTGAAAGAAATACAATTGTTTGACCGAAAGAAACAATAAAAACAAGTAAAGGTAGATGGGGACTTCAAGTTCTACGAACGCCACTAGATCTACCTTGAGTATCCGAAGAACCAGTCCAAGCTGCGACGCCTCTCGATCAGCTGAGATCAATGTCAAAATTTGCTCAAGAAGTGCAGAGTGTAGTATGAGTACAACCGACACCATGTACTCTGTAAGTGTCGAGCCTAACCTCGACGAAGTAGTGACGAGGCTAAGGCGGGTCATTCACACTATAACATGTAAGCAATATATATAATAAAGACAGAAAAGGAAATGTAGAATGGAATAAAGCAGTAAATTACAACTAATAACTAAAACTCCAGGAAATAAGCCAGCAACGTTCAGAATTTACCAATCCTTAAGTGCGAATGAAAATACCGTAAAACTAACACAGCTCGAGGAAATATAAAAACATAGGTTGTTGCGGCGTTCAACCCGATCCCACCGTACGTCAAATAATTCTCCCTTATTTCCTCATAACAACATGATCAACAATGAATATCTTTATATATAAGTGTTGTGGCGCGCAACCCGATCCCACCATATCACAATATCATAATCATAGTTCACCCTTACTCCACCAAAATAATCCACCCTTATAACACTTGTTGCAGCATGCAACCATTCCTACCATACAATATAGATTCACCCTTATTCCACCCTCACATACAACCCTTATTTCACCTGTTGCAGCGTGTAACTCAATCTCACCATATCAATATCAAGTACTCAATACGCACAGTAAAACTCACATTTCAAATCACATAAAACCCTTTATAATTCCTAAACACAAAACTGAAACAGATATGACATTTTGTACAACATCATAATCCGCATAAGTAATTCTCCACAACGAGACCAACCCAGAATTTACAACTAGCAGTTACAAATAAACCAACTTGAGCAAATAGTAGGAGATCGTGAAACTATGAAAAGAACTAATATCATGAACAGGAGGAAACCATGACTAATAGGTAGCAATTAGGCATGGAAACACATTTAGAGAATATAACAACTAAGACAGGGAAAGAGATAAGCTAAGCAGAACGTGGAAACAGGGAAAATAGATAATTCGGCGACACATAAGCACTCGTCACCTCACCTATACGCCGCTCACATAAAATTCACAAAGAAAATAGTCCGAGGGTTCCTAATTACCTCAAGTCAAGCTTAGACACAACACTTACCTCGCTCCAAAAGACCACTCACTGCTCAATCATAACTTTTCCTTTCAAACAAGCCTCCAAACCAATGGAATCTAGGAAATTACCAACCAAACAATTCAAATTTAAGCCTTTGGAACTACCCATAATTGCAAAGAATTCAATTTAGGCCATTTTTGAAAAACCTCAATAAAAGTCGATCCCCGGGCCTGGTTGGTCGAATCCCGAAGTTCGGACTATAACCTGATTACCCATTCACCCCCAAGTCCGGTTATGTAATTTGTTTTGGAATCCGACCTCAATTTGAGGTCTAAATCCCCAATTTACCAAATCCCTAACTTCTACCCCAAAACCCCCCAATTCCACCATGCAAACAATAGATTTTAGGTTAAAAACTTGTGAAATGTAACGAATGATTGAAAGAAAATAGGTTAGAATCACTTACCAATGATTTGGGAAGAATTAGTCTTGGAAAAATAACTTCTATGGTTCTAGGTTTTGAATATTTGAAGAATGAACCAAAAACTTCCTTTAACTTAAGTTTTTCACAGCTGCAGATGTCACAAATGCGAAATTCCCCCATCTCTGCTGCCTTCACAAATGCTAACAGGATGTTCACAAATGCAGACTGTGAATACCTAAGTTTTGCACTATTTTAGCGCCTCCTAAATTCATTAGTGTATTGTTGTTTTAATTGTTTCTCTCAATTTTTATGTCTTTAATAGCATATTTCCTTTCATAAAAATACTAAAAAAAATATAGTTCTTTCTTCATCTGTGCAGTTTAAGTATTAACTAACTGATCAATTGGTGAACTAATCTAGTTAATTGATCGTTCGAATAAGTTTTATTAATTCATTTATTTGTGTAAATTTAGTTTAATAAGCAGGATTAAGGGAATTAGGCCTAAATTTAAATGATTTAAGTGGGCAGAAGTGCAATGGCCAATCCATAAAGGGGCTGCCAGGTGTAGATCACGAAACGACGTAGTTTCGCACCTAAACTACATCGTTTTGATAATAAATGTGAGATCAAACCTCATCCCTCAATTCTTCTTCATCCAATTTCTTAGATCCATTTCCCACTCCAAATGTAAAGCTCCAAAATATGAAAATTCTCCCATTTCACTCCATAACCAAACCATATCTCCCTCCTCACTCTCTCTCTTGTAGGTCCCAACTTCCACCGTACGGCGCCATGGCGGTGGCTCCAATCCACCCCACAAATTTACCCAACCTTCCTCTCTCCGTTACCAACACTAATAAAAGCCTCAAATCCTTTAATTCTCCTTCAAACACAATGAATTTTAGATCTAGGAAAGCCCTAGCCGCACTTGTTTTGTCAAATCCGTGAATATTGAGCCATCCACTTCACCTGACGCCTGCATAGACATATATATCTCGACAAGGGATACCTTTTGGCATTGATTTTGACCCGATCTTCGGTGAAGATGACGTTCATCCACCCCACTGTCGATCCACCGCCGTCACTTCCACCACCCGTTGCCAAACCGCCTCTATCCACATCTATAATCCATCATGCCCTATGTTTCTTGCTTCCTCAAGCCATTGACCCGTCTTTTAGGCATATGGTGACTGAGTTGGTAAGAAACCTCGAGTTTGGTGGTCGTAGTTCATACCCGGGTGGTGTTAAGACAAGCATATTTGTTCACGAAGTTAGGTATCAATCCAAGACCTTCGTTCCCTCGCTAATTTCTTATTTTTAATAGCAATAGCTTTTGATTTCTCTCTTGGTCAAATTTCTGTTAATTAGAATTTAAAATTATTACGTTGTTTATTAGTTATATTTGTTTATCTTAGTCGTTTCTGTTAGTCAAATCGTTCACTTAGTTTTAGTTTAGTTCGTTTTGGATACTGAGTTCAATTTGATTTGAAATCTTTGCCAATAGATAGTTATTCTGAGTTCGAGTGTGTTTAGCTTGGATTTCAATCATGTTGATAAAAGTTGAATACTTGAGTGTAGAGTACCTGTTTGGCTGCATTTTACTGTTCAAAAGCTGTTGGAGTACAATACTCCAAAATTTTGTTCATAGTTCGTAAAAAGGACTGCATTTGGGCAGATTTTTTGACCACAAACTATCCTTTAAATAGTATTGGATAGATTTTTGGTAAAAACTCTATAATATAAAAGGGGAGATCTTTCCTCACTTTTAGATATCTAGGATACAAAAAAAAGAACACCATTTTGAGGTCAAAAGATCAGCTTAACATATGAAATAGCAAGCTGAAAATTCTGAACTTTGTGAGTGTTTTTTTAGTGTGTTAAAACTTGTAAGAAAATAGAGGAATCCCAGGTGATTGCTGTGGGAAGTAGCTACTGGTTTCAATACTTTCTTGATGGATTTTTTTGGGTTGTTTCTCAGGTCATAGTTTTGTTGATTTTGCTACTGTTGTGTTGCTGTTTTTTGCTTAAATGTAGTTCTTTTCTTGCTGACATTTTCTTCCTCCTACTGTAATTTTGAGTCAAGAATGAATGGAGGCGAAGCAATTTGAGTTCTCTGCAGTTTATTCTAAGCTTTTAAAAGCATTATGTTTCTTGTAAGGTTTTGTGCGTGAGCATATATAATAAATAGTTGCTTTGTTATTGTTACTCACTGTCACCTTTTTTTTTTGTTGTGAAAAATAGCTAATGAAACAACAATGTACTGATATAGGTTCAAATGTTTAAGTTGCTATGTCTCAGTTTTTAATATCATAAATTCCAGTTAAATTTATAAGGTATTTCCATGACAAAATAGCATGTTGACTTGCCTTTTTTTTCTTTGGTTTTAAACATGGAGTAAATATTTTAGGTATCAATAAGTTTTATTTTTTGTGGTTACATGACAAATAAAATATGTGGTGTAGTTGTAAGAATATATTTTATTTCTTTGTCTCATCCCGTCATTGAGCTTAAATTAGGTCCTCAACTCTATTAGTATTGAAAAGGTTTCTATTTTCATGTAAAGCAATTTTGATAATGAAATGGCATATAGATTCATGTTACTCGTTTCAAGAGAACAGGAATCCATGGTCATACATCTAACAAATAAATGTATTTTCTTTTTGGGTTGATATTTTAAATCAATTAAAATATTGTTCCATTAAAGTAAAATAAAAACGAATCTCGTGTTTGGGTCTTTATTTCAACGTCATTTAGGTAACAAAAGTTATGCTTCAGAGAATAAAATTTGTGTTGTTATGACGATGGTTACATGTTCTTCAAGTGAAATTCTTAAGAGTAGAGTAAGTTTTTGATGATCTAACAAAGTTTATGTAAAGAATCAGATAAAGAACCTGATGCGTATGCAGCACAACCAAGTATCATGAACTCAAGAAATCTAGGCAATGTACGCTTGAACTCACAAGAAACAGTTTAGGGACCTGATCCCTTGACATTCCCCTGACAGAAGTACAAGTCAACTCTACAGCTGGAAAGTTGTGGCAAAAAGTGACTGCCTGCAACTGAGCACGTTACAGTGCAGAAACAGTGCAGCAGCCACTTCCTATTGGTTGTAGAGTGTACCAACTAAGCATGGGTATCATTCTTGAGATGTCATAGAGGTATAATATCTTGTTGCAAGACAAACAAGATATTCACTTGAGTATTTACTAAATATTCTCTCAAGCATTGAAGAGTTGATCTTGCATTGAAGACTCAAGTGTGTCAAGAACAAGAAGACAACTCCACTACGGACCAGTTCTACTACGAGTCTAGAAGAGTCCTTAGTTGAGTTGTAATCTTGTATTTTGTTCTCTACTATAACTCCTATCTTTCTTTTCTTAGAAGCATTGTTTTAGGAAACCCAAATCATAAACCAATTGTGTTTGTGTTGTGACTAGAGTTAGTCACCAGTTGTAAAGTCTTTATAACTAGTGAGTGACAAAGTGGCTTGTGATAAGTGTATTACAAGTTAGTGTTAGTAAAATCTTTGTAATAGATTCATTACAAAGAGGCTTGTAACGGTGAAGCTACTAGTTAGTGAAGTTGAAATCCTACCAGCGTAGGTCGTGGTTTTTGTCCGCTTGAGTTGGAATTTTTCCACGTAAAAATCCTATCTCATTAGCATACCGTTTTAAGCTTTTAGCACTAAGGGAACTGACATAGGACCAGGTCTCTATACACTTGGTGGACTCATACATTCTATCAATTGGTATCAGAGCAGGTTATTTCTCAAGGGTTAACACCTAGAAAGGATCTCAAATGGCTGCTCCACTTAACTTTGAAGAAGGACAATCAACTTACAGACCTCCTAGATTCAACGGTCAATACTATGGATGGTGGAAGACTCTTATGCATGACTTTATAATGGCGGAAGTCTCCGAGCTGTGGGACGTCATTTATGATGGTCCGCATGTTCCCATGAAGAAGGGTTGGAGAAAAACCTGGTGTGATGGTGCCCAAAACAAGAAAAGAATACAGTGACGTTGAGAGAAAAGCTGTAGAGAAAAACTTTTGTGCCAAGAAGATCTTAGTATGTGGTATAGGATCTGATGAGTACAATAGAATCTCAGCTTGTCAATCTGACATGGAGATATAAAAAGCATTACAAACGGCACATGAAGGAACCACTCAGGTCAAGCAGATTGACATGCTCACCACTGAGTATGAGCTATTTAGGATGAAGTATGATGAGTATATACAAGACATGCACACAAGATTCACATCTATCATAAATGAGCTTCACTCACTGGGAGAAATAATTTCTAGAAAAAAGCTGCTACGAATGTTCTTAGTGTCTTACGTGGCTCTTGGGAGAGCAAGGTAAACGCTATCACTGAAAGCCCTGCAAGGAGGGGATGCATGCATTGGCAATGGAAAAAAGAGATACATCCTCGTTGTTGGAAGAATTGGAAAGTCTCTTTCGCACTCAATTGAGAACGTGTACTATGTAGATGGACTGGAGTACAGTCTTTTGAGTGTCTCCCAAATCTGTGATAAAGGAAGCAAAGTAGAGTTCTTGTCTAAAGTGTGCACAGTTACTAGTTTGGTAACTGGGCAAGTGATTTTAGTAGCCAAAAGGCACAAGAACATCTATGTTACTGACTTCAAATCTTTGGAATCTGGCGATGTGAGCTGCTTGAAGGCAGTCGATGATGATGCAGAACTATGGCATAAAAGATCGGGGCATGCAAGCTTCTCACTTCTTAGTAAGTTGATACAGAAGGACCTGGTTCGTAGTCTGACGAATTATAAATTGAAGGAGCACAAAGTATGCGATGCATGTGCTAAGGGAAAACATGTGAACTCATCATTTAAGCCAAAAAAGGATATTAGCACATCAAAACTTCGAGAACTCCTTCACATGGATCTATGTGGTCCCGTGAGAATACCAAGCAGAGCTGGAAAGAAGTACATCTTCGTAATTGTGGATGACTATTCAAGATTCACTTGGATACTAATCCTCAGAATAAAAGATGAGACCTTTGAAGTATTCACGGACTTTTTAAGAAAATCCAAGTGAAAATGAAATTGAAGGTAGCTTGCATCAGATCTGATAATGGAACAGAATTCGATATTGCCAAATTCGATGCACTTTGCAATGAAAATTGGATCACTCATAAATTCACAGTCCCAGGGACCCCTCAGCAAAATGGTATTGTTGAAAGGAAGAACAAAACTCTAGAAGACATGGCACGGACAATGCTTATTGACAATGGAATTGCCAAAAATTTCTGGGTGTAGGCAATAAACACGACACACTACTTGGTGAACAGGTGCATGATTATGTCCCTCCTGAAGAAAACCCCTTACGAGTTACTTAATGGAAGAAAGCCCAAGATAACTCATCTGAGAACCTTTGGATGCAAATTTTATGTTCTCAACAATGTGAAGGACCAGCTCGGGAAGTTTGATGCTAAGAGTGATGAAGGAATGTTTTCGGGATATTCCTCTCAAAGGAAAGCGTGCAATATCTATAACAAAAGGACACAATGTGTGGAAGAAAGTGTTCATGTGATATTCAATGAGACACCTTCTTCAAACAAGGAAGGAGACAATGATGATCAGGACAATGAACCACTTCTGGTTCTTGGAGAGATATCTGACATCTCAAATGGCAAAGCTGACATGATGAGCCAGATCAGGTAAATAAGTGAAAACAATGCAACCTCCTCCTAAAATCAACAGGAGGAACCTGGTATCCCAATTACTACCACTGAAGCTGAAGAAAGAGTTGGAGATGATGTGCAAGGCACTCCACAGGTAGCAGAACAAGGAATGCAGGGAAACTTTTCTGATCTACCCAGTTCCTCTACCAATAAAATACAAGTCCCAAATTGGAAACACAAAATCTCTCATCCCCTTGATAACATAATAACTCCCCTTGATTCAGGAGTTCAAACTCGATCCAAAACCAGAAACTACCTAGCCTTTTCAGACTTCCTATCCCAAATAGAACCAAACAATATCAAGGAAGCTCTGAAGGATGCATACTATATCATTGCTATGCAAGAGGAGCTGCATCAGTTTGAGAGAAACAAGGTTTGGCACATGGTACCTCGACCCTCTAATAGAACCATCATAGGAACTAGGTGGGTTTTCAGGAATAAGATGGATGAAAGTGGAAGTACCACAAGGAACAAAGAAAGGTTTGTTGTTCAAGGATACAATCAAGAGGAAGGGATTCATTATGATGAGACGTTTTCCCCTGTTTCTCGAATGGAAGCCATCCGGATTCTCATTGCCTTTGCATCACATATGGAATTCACCTTGTTCCAGATGGATGTGAAGAGTGCATTTTTTAATGGTTTTCTTAAGGAGAAAGTGTATGTTAAGCAACCTTCGGGCTTCGAAAGTCATGTGCATCCTGAATATGTATTCAAATTAGATAAGGCTCTATACGGATTGAAGCAAGCTCCTATAGCTTTGTATGAGAGACTATCGAAGTTTATTCTAGACAATGGGTTTACTCGAGGAAAGATTGACAATACACTGTTTCTGATGAAACGGAGAAGGAACCTGCTTATTGTTCAGGTTTATATGGATGACATTATATTTGGGGCTACAACAGACTCACTATGCAAGGAATTTTCCAACATGGGAAGTGAGTTCGAAATGAGTATGATAGGGGAACTGAACTTCTTTCTGGGTCTTCAAGTGAAGCAGTCCACAAAGGGAACATGCATCATTCATCAGAAGTACATCAAGGAGCTGCTGAATAGGTTCAACATGGAGTAATCAAAGGTGATTGACACTCCTATTGTAGTTACAACTAAGCTTGACATAGATGATTCTTGATCACCTGTAAACCAAATAATGTACAGGGGGATCATTAGATCTCTACTCTACCTCACTGCAAGAAGACCATATATTGTGTTTAGTGTGGGGTTGTGTTCAAGATTTCAATCGAATCCTAAGGAGTCTCATCTGAAGGCAGCCAAAAGAATCATACGCTATCTCAAGGGCACACAGGACTTGGTTCTGTACTATCCTTCAGGTGACAATTTTAATCTTGTTGGTTATGGTAGTGCTGATTATGAAGGCTATCTAGTGGACAGGAAAAGCACTGCTGGAATGGCTCATTTGCTTGGATCTTACCTAATCTCCTGGGGCACAAGGAAGAAAAACTCAGTGGATCTCTCTACAGTTGAAGCAGAATATATTGCAGCTATATCTTGCTGTGCCCAGCTGCTGTGGATTAAACAACAATTGGAAGATTTTGGGGTATACATTAACAATATGCCACATTTTTGTGACAACTCCAGTGCCCTCAACATGGCAAAGAACCTGGTTCAGCACAAAAGAACCAAGCATATTGATGTGAGACATCATATCCTCAGAGACAATGTTGAAAAGGGGCATATATGCATGAAGTTTTGCTGAATTGAAGATCAAATTACAGACATCTTCACCAAGTCCCTAAGCAGGGAACACATAGAGAAAAATAGGATGGCACTGGGGTTGATAAAACCTAACTAAGGACCTGGTTCTCTTGCATTGGCTTTGAGAGTCACACTAAGGTATAGTTAGCTAAAGTATTTTCTAACTAAGCCTAACTCACATCAATACCGTTGCAGGTAGACATGCATGGTGATTACAGAAATTAAAGGTACGGTGTTGTACTACAAAAGGAATCCAAAAAAAACTTTTTCAAAAAATAGGTACATGACCTGGTTCATGTGCCACACGTTAGTAGTTATGTGTTTTCCTATGCTTTTCTCAAAAAGTAAAAATTTAAATGCTGCCGCCACATCATCTGACTTTTCAGTGTTTGTGTCTATCACATCTCATCTCTCAAATCCTTTCACTTCTTCTGCACGTTTCATTTTCCCAAAACACCTACCGTCATTTCCTTGTTGAAATCGTTCATTTTCCCCCCTCTTCATTACTCCTTATTTTTATACAACCCTCACTTATGCAACTGCTCAACACTATCTCCTCATATTTCTCCTCTGCAGATCGTAACTTCTTCAACACCCTCTATATTTATCTCTTCCATAGCAGTGGAATATGGCAAGAGAAAGTGTGAAGTCAAAGGGTGTTGTGGGGTCGGATGTTTGACCCTAAAATCTATGATATGTCTGGGATGCGGCAGACTATGGCAATGGTGGAGTACCATAAGTGGGAACATCTTTTTACTGTGGATGTGCCTAAGGTGTACGAGGATGTTGTGCAAGAATTTTATGCATCTATCTTCACCACTGCCGTGAGTCACGTCTATGTTTTGGTTAAAGGAGTTGATATGGTGTTCGATGATGGTTCTTTGGGGATGGTACTTCAGGTACCATCTAAGGGGATGTCTTCTGTGAAGAGTGCTTGTACGGGAAAACATGATATGTGTATCAATTATGTATTACATATATATCATATTTGTATCAATTGTGTACCACATGTATGCTTGTGTATGAGATACATACGTGATACATGATTTATACATGTGTCGTAGAAGAATTTTTTGAACTCGATTTAATTATGAATTTTGATACAAAACCAGTCCAAATCACCTCTAATCTTCCTCAAATTTTGTATATTGACTTATCTATATGTTTTCAATGAATTTCAATTATACCCATTTAAAAAGATCCTTTTTTTCTTAGATTTTTGGAAATTTGTATTTTTTTTTGTATTTCATCACCTTATTTTCTACCTCATCCATAAAATTTCCTTTCGGTCTTGCATCTAATGTTGCTAATCACGCTTAAAAATATGAAAGGAGGTTTTTGCATGTGATTCTTTGAGAGAAAGAACCTTATTTATTTGGTTTTTCAAATTTTATATGTGCTTGGATAGTTTTGGTAAGTCTATAACTAATGGCTTGAGGTTGGTAAGTTGAGACTTATTTGTGACATTTGTATAAGTTTCCCTAAAAATAAAGGCAATAAATAAAGTCCAATATCAATAAAATACGCATATGTTGTCTTACCACCATTAAGCTACAAAGAGGCATTCTCTTTCACAGTAAAGATGAATAATTTTTTCCATAATCCTACTCTCAAAGTAATAGATATAAGAAAGATAAATAATTTTGTCTTAACCGACATCGAGAAGACTCGCTTCAGAATAAAAGTAAAGATATAAATAAAATGGCAAGGTCTTGATGACACATCTTGTTTTTAATTCTTTCAAATAAATAAAAGTTTGTTATTTAATTAACTTCGAGTAGACTCCAATTTTGGGTACGACACATCAACTAAGGTCGGGGATACTCATCTTGGTTAGTGTAAGCTAGGGTCGGGGATACTCGTCCTAGTTTGAGATTAATGAAGTCATCAACAATAAAAGTGGACATAGGCAAACATGAAGATCATATAAAGCCCAGTTTATCCAAAAATTAATTCATGCCAATTTTAGTCAATAAAAGCGACCGTGCTAGAACCACGGAACTCGGGGAATGCCTTACACCTTCTCCCCGGTCAATAGAATCCCTTAATTTTGTTTTCGTAGACCATAATAATAGAGTCAAACCTTCTTTTGACTAAGGATTCAAACAAAAGGTGACTTGGAACACCCAAAAATCAATTCTAAGTGGCGACTCTAACAATAAAATAATCCCTACTCAAGTCTGACAATTTAATTGGAAAAAATCTTTAACCCACGATCCATAAGACATACCTCTTTTGGGGGGGGGGGGGGAGGGGAAGAGG
>ML301753.1:89469-111054 GCA_005239505.1 Nicotiana paniculata
CCAAATTTTTGCAAAAGCCCCCCCCCCCCCCCAGCTCGCAAATGCGAAGTCTGCAAATCTGATACAACAACTATGATTTTCTAAGTTCAAACCGTTTCGGAGCCTATCAGAAACTCACCCGAGCCCTCGGGGCTACAAATCAAACATGCACACAAGTCTAAAAATATCATACAAACTTGCTCGCACGACCAAATCACTAAAATAATACCTAAAACTACGAATTTGACACCAAATCAAATAAAACTTTCAAGAAAACATTGAAACTTCTATTTTCACAATCGGGCGTCTGAATCACGTCAAACTAACTCAGTTTCTCACCAAATTTGACAGACAAGTCATAAATGTACTATTGGACCAATACCATACTCCAAAACCAAAATACAGACCTAATATCCAAAAGTCAAATACCGGTCAAACATTTCAAGTTCATTAAGCCTTAAACTTTCAAATTTCTATAAAAATGTGATAACACGGGACTAGGGACTTCTGAATTCGATTCGGGGCACACGCCCAAGTCCCAAAGCAGGATACGGACCCACTGGGATTGTCAAAATAGGAACCTGTATCTGTTTGCTAAAAACGTTGACCCAAGTCAACTCAAGTGGATTTTGACGGCGCCTCACCCACACTACTATTTAAGTATGGAGGAAAGGGTCGTGTAACTTTTACCCGAATGGTCGGGATCAAATCCACAGGTAGCCTATAGATGGGAGTGAGTGTATAATTGATCTATAAGGGTCAAGTATTTCTTGCACTTCTAATCATTTGTTGGTGTTGAACTACACTAAGTATATTCTATTGTTTGCTAGCTAATTAATGACTAACTTTATTTTGTTTTTGTTGTTGTTTTCTAATATTGATAAGGGCATTAGGGTCTTGACTGTTGCCTAGGTGGATACAGAAAGGGATTCAATTCTAAGGTCGGGGAATTTGCTAGGGATATAGCTATAACCAAACCACGAAGGTGCTCACTCTATACTTCTCGGTAGTTTGAGTGATTATACCCTAATTGCCTCTCTAGAGTCCAATTGGGTGCCCAATAATCAAGCAATATAGGCTTAGGTAGGGTGTTACTCTCTCGAGGTTTAACCTGTTAACTAGGGCTTAAGTAGGGTTTTACCATTTCTGGGTTTTACCCCTTTGATTGGGACTACCAATCTCTTGATAATGCCCAAATTTCCTATTAGGCTAATTTCTAGACTCAAGTCTTCTTTCTCAAGAAAGACCCAAATCATGAAAAGGTTAATTAGTGTGTGCAACCACTAATTATAGAAATAAAAACCTTGAAATAGCCTAAATAGCTAACACCCATTAATTTCCCAACCTTAATTTCAAAACCCCATTAAATACCCACACTAGGGTTGAGCCACAACCCTAACTAATGGGTCTAGCTACTCATAATCAAAGATGAGAACAATGATAGAGAAAAATAATAACCCATTTAATTGATTCCTAACAACGAAATTGAACTTTTCAATGTTGAAAATGCAACAACAAAGCTAAAGAAATAAAAACCCTAAAATATTCACGAGCTCTCTCCTCTAAAAAGCAGCAGATTATTTCCAGATATGTAAAGAAATTAAAAAATAGTCAATTTATAGTCTGCCAGATATTCAGAGAAAAAATACCCCTGCAGGACCACCGCAGACCGCGAAAACATGATCGCGGTCGGTGGAAACATTGGTGTCATGACTCGACCTCACTAGATTTCCACCGCTGTCCGTGAAACTTCGATCGCGGCCGCGGTGGGGACTTGCATTTTTTTGGATCTCACTGGAACTCCACCGCGGTCCGCAAAACTTTGACTGCGGCCGCGGTGGATGATGGTTCATACTTTGACCTTACTGGACCTCCACCACGGACCGCGAAATTAGGACCGCTGTTGGGGTGGCCTTCATTGTCTTGAGCAACCTTGTTGGGTTTGATCCTTGTACCGGGTTCACTCCTATTTTGAGCATATTTTAGACTGAATGCCTTCATTTCTGGTTCAATTCTGCAACAAGCAGAACGTATAAGCTTTCGGGGCCATTTTGTGTAAATTGTATTCAAAATTCATGTATAAGGCACGGAAAATGAGGCAAAAAGCCAAGTCATCCGATTTTAAGGTGAAATTTCATATTTTCTAAGTTTTTAACATAAAAGCTTTCCGAAAAGACACCCAGACTGTGCACGCAAATCGAGATAGGCTAAAATAAGATTTCTAAAGCTTAAGATCATAAAATTCGGTTTTAAAACATAAGATGACATGTTGGGCCATCACATGCAAGCTTCGCTTTTGTGAAGGCAGTCTCGCATATGCAGACTTGGACTAGGGACTGAGGATTTTGCACTTGCGAAGAAAGTAACACAATTGCGACTTGTGGGCTCATCACTTTTGCAAAAGATGAGAAGCATTTGCGCCCCTAGGAAATTTTGGGCCGCTTCGCTTTTGCGAAGATTGTTTATGTAATTGCAAATGGGGGACTTCGCATTTGCGGAAGAGAATGTCGCATTCGCGACTATAGCATTGTTGGGAATACTTATTGTCTTTGCAATCTGTGGTTCTCTTTTGCGATGGTCGTAATTGCGAACAAGAGTTTGCAATTGCGACATCTACAGCTTGATAAAAGAGGGGAAAATTGGGATTCAACTCATTTTACACCATTTCTCAACCCTAAACACTCATGAGGCGACTTTTAAAGAAGATTTTCTTCCCAAGTTCATGGGTAAGCATCTTTAACTAGTCTTCAATAAATTTCAATTACTTTTCATGAGTTTTAAACGTCAAATTATAGGAATTGCATGGTAAAAATTAGGGGTTTTTGGGTTGAATTTAGGAATTGTGCAAAATTGAGATTTAGACCCAAAATTGATATCGGATTTCAAAATAAATTATATATTTTGGCTCGGGGTGAAAAGGTAATCGGATTATGGTCTGAACCTCAGATTTTGACCACGTGGGTCCGGGGTTCACTTTTGTTGACCTTTTCAAAAATGAAAAAAAAATGAAACTTTTCCATTAGTAGGTAGTTTCTAAAGTTTGTTTTGAATTGTTTGAATTATATTTGACTAGATTCAATTGGTTGGACGCTTGTCTTAAAGGATAATGCCATGGTTGATTGTTGATGGTGTTCCGAAACGAGGTAAGTGTCTTGATTAGCTTTGTTAGGGAAATTTTTCCTACTAAATGATATTATTTGTTACATGTGGTGGTGATGCATATACGAGGTGACGAGCGTATATGCATGTGCCAGGGTTTCCATGATCGGGAGGGAGAAATTATATGGTTTTTTTGTACTTTGATGAACTTGGTACTTCTTTGAGTTATGCCTTATTCAATTTTATGACTAATAAACTCAATTACTGTGTTAGAAATCCTGTTAGAAAATATGACGTCATGAAAAGTATTAATGTGATGTTTTCGATACAGTTTACATACTTAATTGATCGTATCATTACGGACACCCATTTATACATGTTTTTGTCATGCTACCTGAGCTTGTTTATCGTAATAAGAGATGGGGATTGGGGTCTTAGGGATATGTTTGGCACAGTGATTATTTCTGTGTGCTTTATATGATATTGGCACGCTGAGTATTACCGTGCGGTGTGAGATAAGATTGGCCGGTTGGTTGTTACCATGTGAGAAGGATTAGATTTTTCTGTGATGATTACTCGTTCATTAAACACTTATGTATCCTCTACTTGGGTTCCTATTAATGTTGTTGTTTTGTATGTCACTTTCTTGTTTGTTCTCTTTATATAGTTATTTGTGTATTTCCTATATGGCATGTTACTGTGATATCTATGTTTCTACTTTGTCAGTTATGGTTACCCTACGTTTTTACATGATTTATTTCTGCTACTTGCTCCCCCCGAACTCCTGCCCTTCGTTTTTACTAGCCCATAGATAATCATGCCTCTATTTGTCACGTGATTTACTTAAATTTCTATGTATCCTTACTTGTTACATGCCTCTATTTGTTAGATGATTCAACTTATTTCCTACCTCTACTCGATACCTGCATTTACTTGACGTACATCTTTCATCATTTTATGTTCTACACTTATTTGCCTAGCCAGATTGGGTGACTTTTGGATTGGTGTGTGTTTACGCTTTGCAGAAACCCTTACGTTCATATGTGGGAAACTAGATCTGTAGTGCCGTGTTTCTCATCATATTTTGTTGAGCTTGTATTCCTAGCTTTTTCGTTGTGTTAGTTTACTTGATATTACGTTGTAAATTTTGTGCTTGGTTGTTGTAGAATAGTTACATATGAACTTATTATATTGCGTGGGATCGGGTTGTACGTCACAACATATATTGATATTATTGTGTGGGATCGGGTTGTATGCTGCAAGGAATATTGTATTCTTGAGTGAGATACGGTTGCATGCTGCAACATCTATTGGTATTATTGTATGGGATTGGGTTGCAAACCACAATAGATATTGTGTTGACCTATGTCACTGCATAGTTTTGAAGATTGAAAAAAGGCAAACCAGTTGAACCAGGTCCATCAGAGCACACATCTTGAACTAACTAGCTGGCACATGAACCATATATGCTTAGAAGATGTTTTGAATATAAATATCAATGAACCAAAAGATCGTTTCCTAATGCGAAAAGGTTGCAAACTGATTTGATTAATTAAAGTCGAATTCAGCAAGGAAAGTAACAAAAGAAAGGAAGTTGAGTTTGGTTCTAATTGGTTCACCCAGGTAGAGTTGAACTAGAATTGGAAGAAAAGCTCAACGACTGACTCTAGAAATACTTGCTGTATTTCTCCTAGAATTCAACATGCACAAAGCTGAAGTGAATCAAAGTCTGAAAGAAAAATTCCCAAAGTTATTTTTGCTAGAAGAATCATTGAGCGATGCAAAGGCTACATTTCAACTAGAAGAACCAGTTCCATCTCATTTATTATTGAGTCTAGTTGATTGTAGTAGGAGTTTTTAATATTGTATCTTTTAGCTTTCATAGAAGTAATTGTAATAGGTACGTATTGCTCAAGTTAGTGTTAACTTGAGGTGTGTAGAAATTAGCTATGGGCTAGTTACTACAAAGGGATTAGAGTTAGCCCTAGGATTACAAAAGAGTTTATTTTGTAAGTATGTTTGGCTCAGAGTTTTTAGTGAAGAGTTGAGAAAATCCTACTGAGGAGTAGGTCGTGGTTTTTTCACCTTTTGAGCCAGATGATTTCCACGTACAAATCTCCGTGTTTTTACTTTACTGCTTCTTATTATTCTGCAACAGTAGTAGTTATAACACCAAGAAGAACTAGGTTCTTCTACTGAGACATCACTCGAAAATTTGGTACCACACAAAGTAACCTATCTTCTTGTGTGGTATTGAAGTCTAAAACAACAATTGGTATCAGAGCGGGTTATCCTTGAAAGGCTAACACCTTGGAGAAGATCAAGATGAGTGCACCACCTGGAAATTGGGAAGGTCAATCAACTGCAAGGCCACCACTCTTCAATGGTCAGTACTACTCATTGTGGAAAAATAGGATGATGGATCACCTAATTGGAGAAGACTATGAACTCTAGGACATAGTCACTGATGGTTCTCTAGCTACCATGATGAAGACTGCTGAAGGTATAGATATACCAAAGACAAGAGCTGATTGCACTGCTGAGGATCTAAAGAAATGGGAGAAGAATGCAAACGCCAAAAAGTGGCTAGTATGTGGACTAGGTCAAGACGAGTGCAGCAGAATCTAAAGTTGCACCACTGCCAAATAGATTTGGGACACCTTGCAAGTAGCCCATGAAGGAACACCTCAGGTAAAAAGGTCAAGAGTTACTCTACTATACTCTCAGTATGTAAACATCACTATGAAAGAATGAGAGACTATCCAAGAGATGTACACAAGGTTCACAACCTTGATTAATGAACTAAAGTCTCTTGGAAGAATCATTCTTGAAGAGGAGAAGGTTGAGAAGATCCTAACAAGCGTCTTGCCTATTTGTTGGGAAAGAAAAATCACTACTATCAAGGAATCCAAAAATATGGCAACCCTCAGATTGGATGAGCTAATTAGAAACCTCACTGCCTATGAACTGAGAAGGCAGACAATGAAGATGGACGGTCCAAAGAAGGAGAGGAGTATAGCCCTAAGAATCACTCAGGAAGCACATCTGGAAGATGATGAGATGGCCATGATCACCAAAGAATTAAGAAACTTTCTTACGAGGAAGAAAGGCATCTCTAGAGGAGGAAACTTTAACAAATAAAAAGCTTCAGAGAGACCATCTCATTAAAAATTGTCCTCACTGGGAAGTAGAGTGGAAAAATGAAAGATTTGAGAGAAGGAACAGGAGGAAGGAACATGTTCAACCCAAGACAACCACGACAAAGGCCATGGTTGCTGCTTCGGGGGAAAGTTCAGACGAAAAATCAAAAGATGGGGAGACTGAAGATCAGGCGCTCATGGAAATTGGAGAATCTGACAAGGAATCACATGAAGAACCAGAGGTAAGTATCTCTCATCTTAAAAACAAAGTAAAGTTGTTATCTAAGGAAAAAACTCTCTGAGTTGCTACTTAATTTCATAGATGATTCTGAGGAAACAACCAAAGAGAAGGATCAACTATCTAAAGAATGTGCAATGCTAAAAGCAAAGTGCATAAACCTGGAAATTAGAGTCAGTGAATCTGAAAAGAAAAACACTGACTTGTTGAACCATGTTCATCCACTTGAAACTGAGATTCTAGAACTAAAATCTGAAAACTTAAAGCTAAAGCTAGGATCAAGTAAAAAGGTTTTTGATCATTCTCATATCATTTTAGAAGAAAACATGGGAAAACTAAAAGATAATGTATGCCAAGGACGAACAAATAAGAATTCTTAATGAAGAACTTGGCAAAGTCAAACATGAATTAGATCAAACCTCTAAATGGAATAAATCCTCTGACGCCCCGATATGGATTCAAGAGAATCATAGCAGCAACAGGAGAGGGATTGGCTTTGATTCTTTTTGTAGGTTCAAGTGAGAGGAGGCATCCATATTTGATATTTGGATAGTGGTTGCTCAAAGCATATGACTGGGAACATGGAACAACTCCTTTCACTTGAAAGTCTCAAAAGAGGAAATATCTCCTTTGGAAATGGAAGGAAAGGTGAAATCATTGGGGATGGTAAGGTAGGTAAGGATTATACACGATCCATTGAACATGTGTATCTAATAGATGGCTTGAAATATATCATGATCAGTGTATCACAACTGTGTGCCAGAGGTAACCTGGTTGCTCTTACTTCCACAAAATGTTTTGTGATTAACCTGCTTACTGACAAGATTGTTTTGCAAGGAAAATGAATGAATAAGATCTATGTCATAGACTTGTCCACACTGTCTGAAAATGAACTCACTTGTCTAAGTATGTTGGACAGTGATCCCCTCCTATGGCACAAACGACTTGGTCATGCAAGTCTAACTCAGCATAACAAACTAGTCTCTAAGGACTTAGTGGTGGGACTTCCTAACATTAATTTCAAGGAAGACAAAGTTTAATAGACATATGCCAGGGGGAAGCAGGTAAGGTCCTCTTTCTAAAGTAAGAAAATAGTCAGTACCACCAGGACGTTGGAACTGGTTCATATGGATCTATATGGTCCTATGAGAACTTTGAGTAGAGGTGGTAAGAGATATCTGATGGTGCTAGTTGATCATTTTTCAAGGTTCACTTGGACCTTATTCTTGAAATCTAAGGATGAAGAATTTGATATGTTCACCTCATTTGTCAAAAAAATCTCAAAATCAATTAGGACATCAACTGGCATCAATAAGATCTGACCATGGTACTGAATTTGAGAATACTGAGTTTGCTGAGTTCTATGATGAACATGGTGGTAATCATAACTTTTCTGCTCCTAGAACTCCAAAGCAAAATGGGGTTGTTGAACGGAAATACTCTTGAAGACATGGAAAGAACCATGCTCCTATCTAGAAAACTACCTCACATCTTCTAGGCTGAAGCAATAAATACTGCTTGTTACATAATCAATAGATGCATGACCAGACCTCTGGTAGAGAAAATTCCCTATGAATTACTTAAAGGGAGAAAGCCCAACATATCATACTTTAGGGCTTTTGGATGCAAGTGTTTTGTACATAAATGATGGCAAATATTCCCTAGAAAAATTTGACCCCAGAAGTGATGAGGGAGTATTCTTGGGATATTTATCACATAGTAAATATTATAAAGTGTATAGTAAAGAAACTATGTGTGTAGAAGAAAGTATACATGTTGCCTTTGATGAAACTAACGTTCTTGCTGAGAGACAGGAACCTGAAGATGAGGAGCTTGGACTGGTAAGAAGCAGTGATCACACTGAAGCAAGCATGAAAGGTGGAACAGGTGATGGACCAGGTTCAACTACCCCAAGGATCATGACAGGGGGAATTCAACATATGCAACCTGGCCCTGTCCTGCTCTACGGCAATAAGACACCATGGAATCATGTAGGAATGAAAAACTGGTACTTAAGCCACACAGATATCAGAGTTCTCACCCTATTGAGAACATCATAACAGATTGGCATCCGGAATCAAAACAAGATCATCCTTGAAAATTCTGTATGTGTTTGATGCCTTTCTACCCATGATCTAACGAAAGAACATTGGGGAAGCCCTACAAGATGTTGAATGGGTAAATGCCATGCAAGAAGAGTTGAATCAGTTTGAAGGAAGTCAAGTATGGCACCTGGTACCTAGGACACTAGATAGATCAGTAATTGGCACCAACTGGGTCGTCAATAACAAGCTCAATGAGGATGGAACTGTTACAAGGAATAAGGCAAGATTAGTTGTTCAAGGATATATTCAAGAATAAGGAATTGTCTATGATGAGACCTTTGCCCCTGTGGCAAGACTGGATGCAATCAGACTTCTTATAGCATTTGTTGCACACATGGAATTCACTATTCATCAGATGGATGTTAAGAGTGCCTTCCAAATGACTATCTGAAGGAAGATGTATTTATCAAGCAGCCTCCAGGTTTTGAAAGCAAGGAGGCACCTGACCACGTATACAAACTCGACAAGGCTCTATATGGTCTCAAACAGGAACCAAGATCTTGGTACGAACGATTATCAAAATTCCTGATATAACATGGGTACAAACGAGGCAAAATTGATAGTACCTTCTTCTTAAGGGAAAAGGGTAAGGATCTCTTGGTTGTGCGAATATATGTGGATGATATCATATTTGGGGCGACTTCTTAAAAATTGAGCAAGGAATTTGCTATGCTAATGGGAAGTGAGTCTGAGATGAGTATGATGGGTGAGCTAAACTTTTTCTTAGGCTTGCAAATTAAGCATAACCCAAATGGAACAATGATCCACCAACAAAAGTATGTGAAAGAATTGCTCAATAAGTTTAAAATGGAAGTCTCAAAAGAAATAGACACTCCCATAGCCACAACTACAAAATTGGATGTGGATGAACCTGGTTCATCTGTTGATCAAAAGCTATATAGAGAGATGATTATGTCTCTATTGTATCTAACTGCCAGCATACCTGAAATTGTGTTCAACGTGGGATTGTGTGCTAGGTTTCAGGAAAATCCAAAGGAGTCCCACCTCACTGCAGTAAAGAGAATTTTGAGATATTTGAAAGGGACCACTGATTTATGCCTTTAGTATCGTAAAGGTAGTAATTTCGACCTTGTAGGATATACTGATGTTGATTATGCAGGATTCCTGGTTGACAGGAAAAGTACTTAAGGAATAGCTCACTTTTTGGGTTCATGCCTTGTGTCTTAGGCTACCAAGAAACATAATTCAGTAGCCTTGTTTACTGCTAAGTCTGAATATGTGGTTGCAGCCTCATAATGTGCCCAGTTGTTATGGATCAAAGAACAACTCATGGACATTGGTATTGATGTGGGATGCATTCCTATTTTTTGTGATAACACTAGTGCTATTAGTATGTCGAAGAACCCGGTTCATCACAAAAGGACTAAGCACATAGATGTTAGACACAATTTCTTAAGGGATAACTATCAAAAAAGAATGATCTCAATCGAATTTTGTGCTACTGATCATCAAATTGCTGATATATATACTAAAGCACTTAGTAGGGAGCATTTTGAGAGAAACAGGCTGGAATTACGGATGATTAAGATCACCTGATTGAAAAAATATATATTTTTATAAATGAATTTTTTTTTCCTAGAAAATTTTAGTTAGGTACTTAATCAGATTAATAATTTCTCAACATCATGTCTTCATTGCCATACTCTTGTGCCATGTATTAATATGATTCCATGGATACTAATAATGTTTATCTATCTTTGTAAATTGAGGCAATTTAAAGATTCTAACATGATGAACCTGGTTCATCTATGCTGATTCACATGACTCACAAGGTACGTACCCTTTTGCGTATAGTAATTCAGTTACAGTCACACATAAGCAAGATTATATCTATATTTGGTTCATTCCTAAATCTTTGTAGCAATCCATAAATGAACCCGTTCCAAGGAGTCACATCAACACTCAATTAGCCTAGAAATATGAAACTCTCAACCGTCAAATCAATGACACTCCTACAACTATTAGACTTCCACTTGAATAAGTTTTTATCCGTTGTAAAACTAATGGTCATATCTTATAAAAGGCAATCATTACTCCTCTCTTCATAAATCTACCCTCAAACCAAGTTTAACTCATGCTACACAACCAAAAACTTGCAACTCTTCTTTTTCTCCTAACAAAGCATAAAAATGTCTTCATCTCCACCAGCTTCATCGTCTAATTCCTCACCAAATCATGATTACGATGGAGCACATTCTGAATCTGTCTCCAATTCTCCATCTGCTTACAGCTCGAAATCACCAGAATTCCATCATCCCCTGAAAACACAACCATTCTTGAACCCACTCCAAACCCTACTCATGCCCCCAAGACTCGTCGTGTTAAAGTTCTTGTCCGGAAATCTGTTGCTTCTGGGGCTAGGGAAAAATTCTTTGAGGACCTTATTAAAGCACAAAAAAGTACTAAGTCAGATTCATCTAGTGAATCATTTAAATCAGTTGATGAGGAAGAAGCACCTGGTTCAACCAGTTCTGGAAAAGGTAATCTTGAAATCGATTCTGAACTTACTTCTGCTGATAAAATATTCGTGCTGGTAGGGTCTGTTATTGATGTTGAAATACCTGGAAGGAAGAAGGTTGGGAGAAAAGAAAGAATTCTTGAGAGAAAGGGAGAAGATGATGTGAGGGGATCTAGGGAGGATAGTGTCATGTGGTTATCTGTGGTCCCATTCCTGAAACCATGGGAGAAAAAGTCACTTTAATGGAGTTTTTCCACCCCCGGATTGATGAAGGGGTAGTAAGGGAGTTTTTCCACTTTAAGTGACATTATTTGGATTTGGGATTAGTTTTAGATTTCAGAGCCGCCACCCGGATTTTTGACGATGCTCCGAGACACCGTTTTGTTTTAAAATCCCAAACCGAGGAAATTTTGACTCTGTTTTAATTTTTCTGCGACCAGAAATCTGAGTAAAGAACTCTGTTAACCCGGGAGAAGGTGTTAGGCACTCCCGAATTCCATGGTTCTAGCACGGTCGTTTAACTATTAATATTTTGCCTAAATTATCTGATTATTTACATATTTTAAACTATTATGCATTTAGCCTTTTTAATTTTTAGCCGCTTTTAATATTTATGAATTTATCTTAGAACAAGTCACGATGGCGTGCACTAAATAAAGTTTACCTTGTGATCAATAGTCAAGGTTATGTTTACCTTGTATCCATTGGTGTGAAATTCTTCTGTTCTGTGACTTTATAGAGTCAATTGCCATTAAATAAAGAATCAAATAGTCATTTTACTTTGGTGTCATGGTTTATTTTGGTGGGTTTTGATTTTGTGATTCACATTTATTTAATTTGTCTCATTAGTTTTATTTTACAATGAATATATATCCTACTATAACCAAACATAGTTGGAACAACGTGTAGTTCCATTGTGAGGGTGAAAAAACTGAAATACTCGTTTTATTGGCGTTTGGATTGAAAAGTGTGATAAAAACCTTTTCTAGTGTTGAATTTGTTTGTGTTTCCTGTTTTCGAAACCAGAAAGTTTTGTAAAGTAAAAGAGTAACAGAAATACAGAGGAAGGAAAAAATTAAATCTGAGCCCATTGAATTCACAATGTGTCCGTAAGGAACTTAATATGCTCCTAGTATTCGAGGTTTAGGATTATTTCCTCCCAAGATAAAATGGATTATCCACACCGGTGTAGCGGTGCCTCAAAACTCAGTATTTCAGCAAATGCAATAAGGCGGAGCAAATCACGCATGACATTTATATTTTGTTTGGGAAAAACAATGCAAAGAAAATGGGAGAATTTCAGAATTTTCAATCTTCAAGAAATGAGGCAAAGCCTCTAAATTTATAGACAAAGGAAGAGTGAGATGGAGAGGTGCAATCCAAAAGGTACCCTTTTCATTTTCATTCACACCCTTTAAAGAAAAACCTAACAATCTCCCACGTGAATGGGGATTGGCCATATGTGCAGGAAACACTGTGTGATTTGCAAGTGTAGATTAATCGTATCTAGACAAGTAAGTTTCCTTTTCAACTTTGTGTAGTGAACTTTTGTCGGATATACTCGATTAATTGGTAGACTTTATATCCTTGAACCATCGATCTTTGGTGTATACCTAGACAACCATAAGTCACACAGTTAATTCTTAGCTGTCTTTGGTTCTCATTGTTGTGTTCGTTTCATCCATGAACATCACCTGATTTATAAGTGCGTAGAGAACTGGCTTTACGGAATTCTCCTTGAATTGGCTTGCACTTCACACTTATATAGGTAATTCCTAAATGTGTTATCTCGTTGATAACTATTTTATATATCCCGTATCAAACTTAGATACCATTAAAAAGCCTTAACGTTGTATCCTTGGTACTGAACATTGTCTCATCACGAGAATGGACCAAAAAAAAATTTTATTTGACAATGTTGAACCGTCAATAATGACTTTGTTGGAGCTCCTTGAACATAGATCTTGGGATCTCCAGTCTTCTAGGTAGAGTTATCGCGGCAATGACTTGTTCTCGACCATAGTCTCATTCTCCTCGATGATCTTTCAACTACAACTCTAGTTAGGCATTTTATAGATGGATCCGACACATTATCGCTTGACTTCACATAGTCAATTATGATAATTCCTCTAGAGAGTAGTTGCCTAGCGGTTTTATGTCTTCATCGTATATGATGATATTTCCCGTTATACATAATGCTCCCAGCCCTTCCTATTGTCCCTTGACTATCGCAATGTTTGCATATAGGTACCAACGGTTTAGGCCAAAATGGAATATCTTCCATGAAATTTCGGATTCATTAAGCTTCTTCACCGGCTTAAGGCTGTAAACTCAGCCTTCATTGTAGAGCGGCAATGCACATTTGTTTGGATGATTTCCAAGACACTGCTCCTCAACTGATTGTAAAAATATATCCTCATGTAGATTTAGTTTAGGTTGATCCGGTGATCCAATTTGCATCACTTTACCCCTTAATAACCGCATGATACTTATTGTAGTGCAATGCATAGTCATTAATATATATTTCAAATATCCCAAAACTCATGTTATTGTCATGAAAAGTTCAATGTGAACTTCCTTATGTCGTAGACTAATACTTCTGGATTTTCTATTGTATATCAGATTATTGACTACACTTAATGCAACAATAGTATATTATAATAACAGTTGGAATGATTGCCATCAGTTATGGCCACAACCTTTTAATATATAACACATTTCGCAATCACTCTGTTATTTTCAAGCACTTGTATGCTATTTATTCATACGTCTATATGATATGCAAATTATAGCACCTTTATTCGTGAAACAAATCCAACTTGCAATGGATTTTGGTCATGTTCTTCTGTTGGTTCACCTCATTATAGACCAACATGTTAATACATTTGTTCATGAACGGTCATGTTTATACAAAACATACAAATGCACTTTTCATCAATAGTCACAGCCTTCCAGGTGACACCCTTTCATAAAACAGCTAAACATTATAAATGTTCAAGAAAAAACAAATCCTTTCTGAAAAGGCACGTAAACAACTTTTGAATTTTTAGTTTCATCACTAGTCATCACTAAGACTGAACAAGTAAAGAATTCAATGACTATCATATCAATATCCACTGAGGATTCGTGGGATTTGAAGAATCATATCATCTAATTCTTCTAGATAATATATACATCCCGTCTAACATTAGCTTTTGTTATGCATAAGCTAAATGTCCCCACATTTCACGTGTTTCATGTGCCTTTTGTATCCACATTTCACTAGTTTGAAACCATTTGACAATATTTTCTAGTCAAATTTCGCATGCCATTGTTTGAGTGTTTGTTTTAGTCTGTAAAGTGACTTAACAAGTCGACACTCCTTCTTTCTTTTACAGGAACCACGAACCCTTCAGGTTGTTCCATATAAATTTATTCCTCCAAATCTCCATTTAAGAAGGTTATCTTTATGTCCATCTGATGGATTTCAAGGCCATACACGGTGGCTAACGTTATCACCATCCGAATAGATGTAATTCTCGTCACTGATGAGTATGTGTCAAAGTAATCAAGACTTTCTCGTTGTCTTAATCCTTTGGCAATCAATCTTGCCTTATATTTGTCAATAGTACTATCAACATTCATTTTCCTTCTAAAAATCACTTAGAACCCAATGATTTATTTCCTGGAGAAAGATCAACCAATTCCCAAGTGATGATTACTTAATATGGGTTCTATCTCACTATTGACTACCTCTTTCTAGCATTGTGCTTTCGAGCAAGACATTGCTTCTTTAAATGTTTGAGGCTCACTTACTAACAAGAATGTCAGAAAATTTGATCCAATGGAAATAGTTGTCCTTTGACGATTACTACGTCTTGAATTCACCTTATTAGTTGTACTTTCCTTTACTTTGTCCTAAGGTCGCTTAGATCTTTCACTAGACAACTCACATTCTTGTTGTATGGATAAATATTCTCAAAGAATTCAGCATTATCTGATTCGATTACGGTATTAATATGAATGTCGGTATTTTCTTATTTATGAATCAGAAAACGATATGCTTACTAGTTGTTGCATACCTTATGAAAACACAATCAACGAGTTTTGATCTGTTCTTAATATTTTTGGATTTAGGAACTTGCACTTTACACCAATACCCACACTTGGATATATTTCAAGTTGGGCTTCATTCCTTTCCATTTTTTTTCATATGGAAAAGATTGCGTTTTGATATGGGGAACTCGATTGAGTATTCAGTTAGCTGTAAGCATAGCGTCTCCCTACAAGTTTTGGGTAAACAGGAACTTATCAACCAGGCAGTTCATCATCTCCTTTGACGTTCTATGCTTTTTTCCACAATTCCATTAGATTGCAGTGAGTAAGGTTCCGTTGTTTGGGGTGTAATTCCATATTCCAAACATATTTCTTCAAAAGGAGATTCATATTTCGCCTCCCCTAATACTTTGTAGAGACAACCACATGAACTGTTGTTTATATCACAACTGAGTCAGAATTTCATGACCCAATTTTATACCTGGCTGTGATGGCGTCTAGCACCATTACTAGACAAGCCAACGATGAATAACTTAGTGTTTTTCCCAATATTAATAAATTTACCATGTAGTAATTTTTCATTAATTAAAAGATTTAACGAGAAACCGATTTAAGTCAATAAGTGAAAGCAGCTAGAACTATTTATAACAATAAGTACAGAACCCAAAAATCACAAGTCTACTAACGTGTGTCATGATCTAGTGTCACAAGTATGTGGGCATCTAGTAGAATATACGAAAGATGTCTACCCTACTGTCTGAAATAGAATAGACAGAACAAAACAAAAGAGAGACCCCAACATGCTATAACGGCTCGAAAGCGGGTAGCTCAACGTGAAATCTCGAACCAAGATAAACTATGCGCGCCAAAAGGATATCCAGATGCACCTGCCTCAGATCCTACACAGTTATGTGCAAAATTGTAGCGTGAGTACATAAAATAATATGCACCAGTAAGTATCCAGTCTAACCTCGAGGAAGTAGTGAGCCTGTGAGCATGTGATTTTTACTCGCCGTATCGTCCTATAAAAATCCCAATAAATCAATGGATTTTATGAATTTTTATTGATTTTTCGGTAATTAATTGTGAATCACTTGCATTGTATGTATATCCATGATTCATTTTTTCAAAATTATTAGAATTTCGCATCATCAAGGAATTATGAAATTATTATCAATTAAATAATAGACGAACGACGAGTACCTAACGTAATATAGTCTTTAATAACTAATTACTATGAAAATTAATCATTTTTTATTCGATAAATCATAGATTTACTTAAGAATATATAATTGGATATTGTATTCTTAATAAATATGTAAATAGATGAAAAATAACGTTTAAAATTAATTGCTACATTTTTGGATTAAAGTAGAATTTAATTTAATTAGAATAATAAGGTAATTAGTTAAGAAAAAAACAAAATCGGACCTGGGCCAAGAAAGACCCAGTCCCAACCCCTATTTCTATACACTCGGACAGCCCAGCCCAAACCCCTTACACCCGGCCTACCCAAACCCAGTACCCAAATGACGCCGTTTAGCCTTCCATTCACCTCAGTCGTTGGATCATTTTGATCCAACGGTCCGGAACTAAGTACCTAACAAGTATTTAACTGTCCAAACCCCACCCTATACCCTCATTCGATCCGAAACCCAACCCCAACCTAAACCCTATCCGCCCTCATCTCCTTCATCTCTCTCAACCTCTAACCTAAACCCTAGCCGCCCCTGAAACCCCACCGCCGTCCGGCCACCAGACCCCCTCCAATCAACCCCAACTTTCCACCAGACGACCACCATAACCCCCTCTGTCACCTCCCGTTATCAACCCTCCTAAAAAACTGATAGATTTGCCTGGGTTTCAGATCTAAGAATCTGAAAACCCCCAAAGTTTCTCCCCGGCCGATTTGAGGACAACCAATGGTTCAGACCTTCATGGGTCGATTGCTCTTAACTAGAGAAATCGATTCATGAAGGTTTGATTCATTTTTTCAAACCCCCATCAGATCCGGTAAGGTCCAGTGACCCCTTTCTCTTTCCCGGCCAAAAACCCTTTTTTTACGGGTATACCCTCTTCCCTTTCTAACTGTTTAGGTGTTATTGGCATGAACCTGTCATGATTTAGTTATTTTTATTGAAGATCTGTTTAGATCTGTTGTTTTCTTTCATTACCTTCCCCCATATGTGTATATTTCTTCCTTGTCGTTTCAATTTTAAGTATATTTCATGACAGTCATATCTTGACTTTTTGTTCTTTTCAATTAAGTAATTAGGTTTTCCATGTTAATCATACTTCCTAATTTAGGTTTTGTCATTGACTGCATGTATGACTTTTCTGTCTTGATTAACATTATTTTCAATTTCGTTTGATCTAGTACTTAACACATTATGCAATTCTGGACTGTTTTTGCAACCATGATTAATCATTTTTAGGTTTTCCTGTTAGTCACCATTGATTTACTAAAGGTTCTACTTGTTAGCTTTATTTGATTCATGCTTAATTTTTTTTTTTAGATTGCCTTCACTGGCGCTACTTCCCACCTTCAATTGATTGATTACTCTAATTCATCTTCTGAGTTTAGTGTAATCTGAGGGTTAACCATCCCCACAGATTAATCGATTAAATAATAATCTAATTAGACAAATTATACACAACTAATTAAGTATACATTTGAACTAAAATACAGTATAATTGACCTAAGTCTATTAAGTTTAAAATAATTGCTTAATCTGAAATTAATCAACCCTTGATAAGGCAAAAAAGTTTAGCTACTAATTAATTAAATTAGAATATAGCTACTTATTACCTAATTATTAACCTAACTTTCTTTAATCAAACTAAGATCCTAGAATGACTGAGAGTTCAGTTTCATAGGATTAATCACTCAATTGACTAAGAGTTAATAGATAAGCCTGATTACACCTAATGAAATTGTTTAAACCAATTAGTTCAATTAACTACTGAATTTAATTCAAGTGGTAGTCAATTTGATTTTAAATTAATTAGGCAATAATGAATTAGTCACACTTAACTAGTAGGCTTAATTTTAAAAATCATCTAACAACATAGTCGATCTAAGTCTCAGATAACTAGTTAAGATCAATTAACTAAGTTTAAGAACGAATGATTCACTTACTCTCACATTTAAATGATTCCAACTTCTTCAATCTAGAAATTAACTTAGGTAGCTTCTTAAAGTACGTAACTAAAAATAAAATCTGTTTAAAACAACTAGCTTGAGGGTAGTGGACTACAACAGATTCATTTAGTTTAATTAAATTAACCTAAGTTAAGAGAACTGGTTTGACTAACCTCCATTGAGTTTAATTAAGTTGTTGATTAAATGAATTAAACATAGTAAGTAGTATGAAAGTCAACTCTAGGCATTTAATCAACTAATCTTTGATTAATTAACTCAATCTTAGTTAAGAACAACTAGTTCTCACCCAAAATGACCTAACTAGTGTTAGTTAGCTATAATTAAACAATAACCCAACCAAGTCTAATCCTGGTTACCTAATGGTAATTTCAGAGACTTCAAGGGGCATATTAGGTATTATAGGTCAATAAATCTGATATTGAGGGTTAAAATAGTAATTTGAAAAGGGGAATAAGGGATGGAATGTTATGAAAGTAGGCAGCTGTCCCAAAAGGATAAGGGTGACTACTGCATTGGTACTATTTCCAGTTTATTGGATAAGGAATATGCTGAGCATATCCTATCCCAAATGCCCCTATATATACACACACTTTTTACCACTAGAGGGGATTTTTTTTTTGGACTCTTCTTTGAACCTTTTATACTGGAAAATACAACTTTTACTACTAAAAGACTTGAAAAACATAAACAAAAAGGATTTACAGTAGGAGTGGAAACAATTTGAACTTAGGTTGTCTTGTAGCTGTAGTTTTCTTTCCTAAAGGACTTGGTTTTGTTGTTGCCTTGATTCAATCATTTGGTATTCAAAAATCATGTTTTCCTGGATTTCTTTACTGTGATTTTCTTGCTTCTCGTGGGTGCTGTTTGTTGCTGCTGGGTTTCTCTTCCTTTTTGCTGATTTCCATCTGCCTAACCTTTATTTTGTCAGGCTTTCTATTGTTATCTTACTCTTAAAGGTATATAAAACTGAGTTTTTTTTATGACATATGAAGACCTGAAATCTTTTGTCTTTCATCGATGAATCTATATTTTTATTTGTTTAGACCTATTTCTGTATAATCTTATATGCATGTATATAGAGTAACACATTATGATTGTTTAGTTTTCTAATCTCTGAATTTTACATAAGCATGTTTCATCTTAAAACTGTCTTTTATATGACTGTGCAATAAATGGTTCTGTTGGAAAAAAAAACATCAAAGGGAAATGAACTTAACCTCCAATGGTTAAGTTCATCCTATAAATATGCTTAAATACTACTCTGGTTTAGGTATTAAATATCTAGATATTGTTATGAAACAACACTAGGGTAGATGAATTTGACTCTCTATAATGGTCAAATTCACCCCATATTAGGTGCTTAAAGAGTAGTTTATCACCCCTTAAGGGTACAAAAATGAGTAACCAACAGTGGCTTGAGAGTAGGGAATTTGAACCCTTCAAATGGTCAGATTCACCTTTTTCAAAATGCCCAAAGAATCAAAAATCACAGAATAATCATGAGATGAATAGGAACTCTATGGACTAGAATCTGACCTCTTTCTATGGTCAGATTCAGTCCATAAAAGGCAAGAACCTATTCTGTCAAAAATGATGTAAAAACATCATGAAGGTTGGGTCAAACCCCTTTATGGTATGACTCATCCTGCGAATGCTTTAGAACCTATTGGTATTACTGTCCAAACAACAATGTTGGACTTATAGTTAAAATTCTCTTATTTGTGTCCTCTTGCTCATTAAAGGGTCCCAGTAAGCGAGTGTCTATGGAGATCTAAACTTACGTTAGTGTGGCATTATGAGATGGAAAGTCTGACCCATTCATGGTCAGATTCACCCAATAATAATGCATAAACAGTTGTAGAGTAATTAGATTATCGTTACAAAGGTATTAAGACATGAATATGAACCCAATAAATGGTCAGAATTATGCCTTAATAAATGCCTAAGGAATGTGTTTATTAAGTTAGTCGTCTGGTGACTAAGAAAATAGCCAGAAGAATATGGATTATTAGCTCGCACAAGAGCAGCAAAGAATCTACACCATTCTTTTGTGGTTATATTTACATTTATTATTGGCAATGTACAACAGAAAATAAGGATGTAATAGATTAGTTTTCTTCTGCATCAGCTGTAAAGAACAGACTGAACTGAAATTACAATTGGTTTATGTCTTTTCTATTTCATAAAACTATGTCAGCTTTTCATTTTCATAATTACTGTCATCATTTGTTTATGGTCAAAAACCCCTTCCTTTTTTTCTTGTAAAACCTCAATATAAATGTGTGATTAAAAGAGTTCATCTTGAGAGATCCAGATTAAAAAAAAAAATACTTGCTTTTCTCCAAAAAAATTCCTGCGATTTTACAAAAGATAACAAAAAAGGAAAAATCTTAGCTTTCGTCTCCAAAACAAACTGTCTGATGAATAGGTATAAAGTTTATGGTTCAAAGGCGCTCGTATGGAGCTTGTAAACACCTTATATTTGTTAAATATTAAGAAAAAATACAAATTGAAATTATCCTCTTCCATTAGCCTTATATGTTCTGAATGTTTTCGAGTTTGCAATACTGTAACGTGTGCAAAAACTGTCAAACAAAGTTCAGTAGATATAAAATTAAATAGCATAAATATAAGTCGTTTATGAATCAATTAAAGACTGCACCATAGTTATATATGCTCATTTGACTGTTTAAATAAATGATTTGCCAAATTAATATTTTGACTTTCTCTATATGATGGAATGACTTTCTTTATAGATGCATAGTTTCCTATCCTTTTTTTTGTAAACTAGCCACAATTAGGATTTGCCAAAATATTGAAACAATCCGGGGCTAAAATATGGCCATAGCCCGAAGCATGTTGTCTTTAGACTAGTGAACATCATTTAGGTAATCTTTTTAAGAAAAATGATACTTTAGCTTGAAATTTGACAAAATCGAATGTTATACCAAAGTTACCCTAACCTACACTCGGGAGTGGAAACTCATGCCCCCGACCCTCTATTCCAAACAATAGATAAAATTGCACATAGCAATCACGGGTGCATTTCATGTAACGTGTTTGCAATGTGTCCGAAAAGAAACAGGTATACGCTATCGTAACTTGTCTAAGATAAATCCATAAACGTCCTAATTAATTTTAAAAACTAAAAAAAAAAATATTATTTAAAAAAATAGAAAAATCTAAAGAATAATCAAACATTGCCTCAAATGGGCACTTTAAAACTGTCATGATCATAGTCTTGACTATTGTAATCTACACTCGGGTGCGACAACTCATGTCCTCGTCTCCAACTTCGAAATTTAATAAAAATCACATGTTGTAATTGCGGGTGCATTTCATGTGGC